>JANAVB010036419.1:10328037-10435537 GCA_029216955.1 Iris pallida | reverse complement strand
GCGGCTCCAGAAGGGAGATCAAGCCCCCCCGCCCCCCTGCGGCTCCAGAAGGGAGATCAAGCGCGCCCCCCCCCCCCCCCCGATCTAACAAAATTTGCCCAAAGTTTTTCTTTTGGCAGAAGGGAGATCAAGCCGAAGGGGATTTGTAGATTTACTTCTTCTCCAGGTTCGAATTTCTTTTCATAACTCGATCTCATCTTCGTTCTTCAGATCTTGAATTATTTATTCTTCGTTTTAGTTTTTAATACGATGTTTAAAATGATAGTTTTATTAGAAATCCTTTTGCACCCGATCTCGCTAACGACCCCAATTTCTGGAACATTAAGAGTAAATTGATGGATCTTGATTTTTTTTACACCCGATCTCCATCAGCGTGGTTGATCTATCTCTACTATGCTTCTCTATCCTTCGTAAACTGATATTATTATGTTTACTTCTAGCAATGCATATCTATCTCCATCAGCGTGGTTGATGGATCTTGATTTCTGGAACATTTACTTCTTCTCCAGCTTTTTTTTACACCCCAATTTCTGGAACACTAAGAGTTAACTGATATTATTATCACTACACCAATTTCTGGGAGTTATTTGATGTATCTCAAAATGCTGATGAGAGCATGAATGGGTATCTTTAGTAGACAAGGTAACCGACCTTAGGACAAGGATCTATGATAAGAGGGAGGCAGAGGCATGGGGTTTAACAAGTGATACTAGTGGATACTGGTGTAACATTTTTATCTATTTGACAGTCAAAATGATGAAAATATGTCAACATGAGGCATCTTTATGAATGTTAAGAATGAAACTGTCAAATAAACAAAAAAGATCGCTGCTAGTAAAGTTTTCGCAAATGTTGCATATCACAATTTGAAACAAACTATAGTATATCACAACATGCAAACTTGACCTTGTTGTCTATGGTTTTAATTCACCACTAAACCATTTTAAATTAGATAACTGAACTTCCTGATTGAAACTAAGTCTAGAACATGGTTATGTAAGATTCTTAGTGAGAATTCACTAGATTGATAAAGCACCATTATAAACTCTAACAATCAGTCAAATATTCAATCTACAATCTAATCAACTGGATCATACCCAACATGTCAAAATCAATATGGGGATAAACCTTAAACGAACTATATTTGATAAATACCTGAGTTGTACAAATACATACTCAGAAGATTAGCTTGTTGCCTTTGAACATTCCAAAATTTTGCAAGATAATCCTGTCATGAGAAAACCAATTAAAACTTGTATCTTGGTAAAATCTCAAAGAACATTCTAACATAACACATACAGCAATACTAGACATTGCAATTTTCTCATCCCATAAATCATGGACTTGATTATCAATCTTGAATTTCCTGAAGTTTCCAGTCATGAACATTGTATCTCCATTGACCTTGAAAATAATAAGACAAAGTTCTCTTTTAAAAACTCAATAGAATCAATAAGACAATATTACAAGTAGAAGTTTTACCCAATCTTTTCATAGAAAACAAATTATTATAGAAATTGCAAAAAAATTGTAGAAAATGCAACATACCTCATTTAACTTTTCCTAAACTAAATCCAGGTAGGTCTATATAACCTTCGTCAATAGCCAATAGGTAGAGTTCACCATTGAACTGCAAGAGCAAAAAGAGCATAACTTGTAACATCTTGCTTCAACACATCATTAACATCCTTCATGCCTTTTCCCCTATTAAAAAGTGTTAACTCTAATCTGTGATAGAGACACAAAAAGAATAGGCAAGATTTTACAACATTTTGATATCTTCCTAATGACCTTTATTGGATTGATGGAGTGGCAAAAAGAGGCTTTCCTCTAAAAGGTGGCAATGGCAAGTATACTAGGTAATTCCATAAAATCTTCATTGAATATCGAGTATGTGCTGCATTTAAAATAGAAATAATGTTCATAAGTTATATATTGGATATATTATAGTGAAAGAATATGCAACCGGACCATTCCCAAATTGTCCAAATGAATCAGTTTAAATACCATATCACAATGGCAGATCCATATACCATGAGTAACTTTTGTTGAAAAATAGCTGATGATAGTAGCAAAAGAAGTTGACAAAGAGTCCACAAGATCCTTCAAGTCTACATAAAGCTCTTAAACTTCTATCCTATAGTTCGTAGACAGCTCACCCAAGCTACTTTTATACATCCAAACTGCCTAGAAAGATCACTTTCTCAATTTACCATCAAC
This sequence comes from Iris pallida, assembly GCA_029216955.1. Taxonomy (NCBI): domain Eukaryota; kingdom Viridiplantae; phylum Streptophyta; class Magnoliopsida; order Asparagales; family Iridaceae; genus Iris; species Iris pallida. The sequence continues at coordinate 10,433,317 of JANAVB010036419.1, read as the reverse complement.
TAAAGTTTATTCTAACTCCCCATAAATGTTTTCACATTATATCCTAACTTCTACATCCATGTCAGCCTACACAATTTACTATTCTCATTTTTTGAACTTGCATCTGTCACAAACATTTGACACATTAACACTATTGGTATTAGAGTGATATTTTAAAAGAACTCTTTTTTTCAACTTCATGGGTATGTTACTATCACATATACTCCAGAAACATACTTTTTTGTTCAGACCATCTTCATATAGATATATGAATAGCATCTATCTCAATCACATGCACAAATGAATGATTGGTCCAAGTAAGAAAACAACAACCCTTCTTTCATGGCCCATTAAAAAGGAGAAGTATAAGTCACTCAAGCCACTTAGTAGATTACAACTATTATATGTTAAAAAGAATAACCATAGCTGATGATTGTTGCCAAAATAAGGAACATAGCATATAAAAAGAAATGGCTAGAATCAAACCAACAAGTATTGAACAATCAAGGCAAACCTTTTTGGAGACGTCCTTCTTTTGACCTCCTCCTGTAGGCTTAGGTTTTGCTGATGGCAACAAATATGGTGTCGGTTAACATATATAAATCACAAGTATTAAACCATTTCTTTTGAAAAAACAACACAAGAATGGATGATTTGAAATCCTTTCTAGTCCTAACACTTCCTTATGTCACCTGGAACTCGTGTGAGATAAACTTTTATCTTTTTTATATTTTTGTTAGTGTTAGTAACAGCTACAACCGTTGGTAAAATAATAACATTTGTAAAAAAAAAATTAAAATTTATGTTTTGTATTATCCTAACAGTTTTTTTTGTTTCTAACAGTTATTTACTGTTAGAATTTGGTAACTGTAAAAAACCGTTAGGAATTTAAAAAAATCTGTGTTAGGAAAACCTTGTTTTGGTGTAGTGTATGTTTGCTTCTATCAATGCATATCGATTCATTTTAGAATAGACTGATATTATTATTAATTTTTTAGGTGTTAACAGACTACTGCAAATGGGTTCGGAAGAGTAGCAAACATCTTTTATTACTTTGTAAGTATGATTTAGTTCTATATCCTTCGTATCCACTACTTTTTTAACATTAAATATATTCTGTTATTGTATTTTTTACTATCTTGAAAAATATATTTGTAGAATTTCTATATTAAAGTTAAGGAGGATCTCCAAAGAAAATAGAGACATCATGGATAAAAGTTGGATACATCTATCAAGGTTATTTTTAAAACTCTTAAACTATATAATCTTATGGATATACATAGTGTGTCATTTCTTTGTAAAAAAAATATTAATTTTTTTTCTTCTGCTTCTCTTCTCTTGTTTTGTTTTTTTTTTGTTTCTTTAGAACTTGTAAAGACTATCATGATGGTGCAAGGAGATTTGTGGATATGGTTCAAGCAAGTAATGTGGATCTACAAAAGACTCAATGTCCTTGCAGCCGTTGTATGAACCTACAATACCATAATTTTGATACTATATATGATCACTTGGTCATAAATGGTATGCATCCTCGTTACACTACATGGGTCTTTCATGGAGAAAAGCCAAATACATTAGAAGATGGAAATGTAGCGTTTCCAGAGACCTATAACATGTACAAAGATGCACTTTTTGATGATGATGATGATGGTATGGAACCTACAGATGAAAGAATAGAGCCTGATTTGAAAGATTTAGTAGAGGAGGCAGAACTTCCTTTATATTCAGGTTGTACTATCACAAAGATGTCTGCAACGGTTATCTTATACAAGTATAAAGCTAGGTATAGCCTATCTGATACTGGTTTTCATGAACTTCTTGACATCATTCGGGATCTTCTACCAAATGATAACATACTTTCAAATTCATTATACTCTATGAAAAAGTTTCTCAAGGCATTTGATTTAGGGTATGAAAAGATACATGCTTGTGTTAATGACTGTTGTCTATTTAGAAAGAATTTTGAACATATGGAGATGTGTTCAAAATGAGGTGAATCGCGATGGAAGATTAATAAGCATACTAAAAAGGTTCATAAAGGAATTCCAGCAAAGGTCTTGAGGTACTTTCCAATCGTACCTCGATATAGGAGAATGTTTAAGTCATCTGAAAAGGCAGAACAACTAACATGGCATTATAATAACACAAGTCAGGACGGTATGATGCGCCATCCAGTTGACTCGTTTGCATGGAAGAAGGTTGATAGTAAATTTCCAACTTTTGCACCAGATCCTCGTAATCTCAGGCTTGGTCTTTCATCCGATGGATTTAATCCCTTTGGTGATCTTAGTTCCAGATATAGTTGCTGGCCAGTGATTTTGGTTACCTATAATCTTCCCCCATCTTTATGCATGTCTAAAGAAAATTTAATGTTAACATTACTTATCCCATGTCCGAAGCAACCAGGAAATGATATAGATGTATATTTTGAACCACATATAGAAGATTTAAAGGAGTTATTTGTCAACGGAGTTAGTGTGTATGATGCATTCACTAAGACCACATTTAATTTGAGAGCTATCTTGATGTGGACAATAAATAATTTTCCAGCATATGGAAATTTATCAGGATATTCTACAAAGGGTAAGAAGGCATGTCCTGTGTGTGGTGTTCAGACATGCTCAAAATGGCTGAAAAATAGAAAAAAATTGTTTACATGTGTCATAGAATTTTTCTTCGACCTAATCATCCATTGAGGTTGAAAGCAGCTTGGTTTGATGGAACCGAAGAACATCGATTGAGGCCTAAAAAATTAACCGGTTCAGAAGTTCTTCAAGTGGTCAACAACATTGTAAATGTTTGGGGAAAGTCGAAGAACCAGCAACATGAAAACAGAAGGAAGAGAAATAAAGACACCGATTATAATGATGGTGATGATCCTACACAGCTTACAAAGCGATGGAAAAAGAAATCTATTTTCTTTGAGTTACCATATTGGGAGGTATTTTTTCCCTTCATTGATTTTTAACTTTGAAAAAACTTCATATTATTAGTTGTTGAATTTAATATGTATTTGGTTCATAATGCAGATTTTACTATTACGGCACAATTTGGATGTGATACACATTGAAAAAAATATTTGTGAGAGTATTATTGGCACTCCATTGAATATAAAGGGAAAAACGAAAAACAACTTGAATTCTCGAAAAGATTTGAAGGTCATGGGCATCAAAAAAAAATTGCATCTCAAAAATGATAAGATTAGTACTTCTAAAGGTATTATACCTCCGTACGTTCTTTCAAAGAAAGAGAAGCATATATTTTGTGAGAGATTAGCAAATTTGAGATTGCCAGATGGCTATAGTTCTAACATTGCAAATCGAGTGTCACTACAAGATCACAAGATTTATGGCCTCAAGTCCCATGATTGTCATGTCTTAGTACAACAAGTGTTGTCTGTGGCATTGAGAGGACTTTTACCTCAGGGACCAAGGTTTGCTATTTTTCGCCTTTGTGTATTTCTTAATCAATTATGTCAAAGGTGTTGGGAAAGAAACGCGGAAACCTTTCCCCAAACCGGAGAGTACCTGCGAGAGGACCGAGCAATACAACACACGAACCCAAAAACAATCACACAAAAACAATCACGCAGACACAGAGAATTTTTGACGTGGAAATCCTTGCGGAAAAAACTACGGGACGATCGGAGTCCAACCCTGAGAAGCCTCCACTAATGGAATAGAAGAATTACACCCTCTATAAACTCCTCCCGATCCAAATCGGATCCCCACAACACTCAGAGATAAGAACAATGATTACAAGGCTACGAAGAGCGAGAACGACGAGTAGAGATTACCCGAAACACGATCTCCTTCGAAAACGACCTTCAATCCTCCGTCTTCTTCTCCGAAGTTGTAATGGCACTCTTGCCTCATTCCTCTCTCAAACTTGTGTTACTTGCGATTATGAGTTAGGGTTGAGAAAACTCAATATATCTCCCTAATCCCGCAACCAACCTGGACCGTTGGATTAGATCCAATGATGAAAACTCATCCTGAAATTCGCTTCAGCCCCAACGACACAGAGTTCGGCCAGAACTCTGTGTGGGGCAACCAGCACCTACTGGCCAAACCCTGGAACGGCCAGACCGAGTTCGGCCAGAACTCGGCCTCGGACCGAGTTCGGCCCGAACTCGGATCCCCTGCTTCCAACAGCTCCAGCAGAAGCAGCAGCAACTCCGTCGCCTACTTCCCGAGCTTCTTCGACACACGAACGGCGCTCGTCGCACTCCGGGGCCTTCTCCACATAGGTTGGGAATCCCTCCCACTCCAACAAATCTCCCCCTTCACAACTATAGGGAGAACGTCGTCATCCCGACGATCTGCCTGCAGTACTCAAACTTCCCCCTTGGTAGAATCTTCGTGAACATATCACCTCCGTTGTCGTCTGTATGCACCTTCTCAAGCTCCGCGTCCTTCTTCTCAACCACATCGCGTATCCAATGATACCGAGTCTCGATGTGCTTGGATCGGCTATGAAACGTCTGATTCTTCACCAGGTGAATAGCACTCTGACTGTCGTAAAGCAAAGTATACTGCTCTTGCTTCAGTCCCATTTCCTGTAACAGCTTTTTCATCCATAACAGCTCCTTGCAAGCCTCCGTCGCCGCAATGTATTCCGCCTCCGTCGTCGACAAGGCAACACACTTCTGCAACCGCGACTGCCACGATACTGCTCCTCCCGCAAACATCATCACGTAGCCCGAAGTCGATCGCCTCGTGTCTACATCTCCAGCCATATCAGCGTCGGTATACCCAACCAGCTTTGGCTCGTCACTACCAAAGGAAAGTCTCCAACCAACAGTGCCCTGAAGATATCGTAGAATCCACTTGACCGCACTCCAATGTACCCTTCTAGGATTTGAAAGATACCTGCTAACCGTACCAACTGCATGAGCAATATCTGGCCTCGTACACACCATAGCATACATCAGGCTTCCTACAGCTGAGGCATATGGAGCCCGCTCCATATCTTCCTTTTTATCTTCGGTAGATGGACACTGTTCCTCAGTGAGCTTAAAGTGAGCCGCGAGGGGGGAACTCACTTTCTTCGACCCGTCCATCCCGAAACACTGAAGTACCCGGTGAATGTACTTCTTTTGGGACAAGTGTAGCAGCTTGGACTCTCTCTCTCGGCTGATCTCCATCCCAAGAATAGTCTTCGCTGCGCCCAAATCCTTCATAGAGAAGGCTGCGCCCAGTTGGCGCTTCAATTCCGCTATCCTAGTGGTATTCCGACCCACTAATAGCATATCATCAACATAGAGCAACAAAATGATGAAATCATCATCGACAAAATACCTCACAAATGTACAATGATCCGACGTCGTCCGTGCATAACCATGCTCCCCCATAAATGACTCGAACTTCCTGTACCACTGCCTCGGAGCCTGCTTCAGACCATACAGGCTCTTCCTCAACCGGCAGACCAAATGTGACTTGCCCTTCTCGCAGAATCCCTCTGGCTGCTCCATGTACAACTCCTCCTCAAGATCACCGTGGAGGAATGCCGTCTTCACGTCCATCTGCTCGACCTCCAAGTCGAAACTGGCTGCTAATGCTAGCACCACCCGGATAGACGAATGCTTGACGACAGGCGAAAAGATCTCATCATAATCCACACCTTTCCGCTGACCGTAGCCTTTGACTACCAGCCTCGCTTTGTATCAAGGGCGAGTAGCATCATCCGTCTGCTTCACTCTGAACACCCATCGATTCTTCAAAGCCTTCTTGCCCTTTGGCAATCGCACCAGATCATAAGTGGAATTGGTGTACAAGGAACTCATCTTCTCCTGCATAGCCACCATCCACTCCTGCATGTGTTCGTCTTCCATAGCCTCTGCGAAACTTTCGGGCTCTCCCCGTCAGTCAATAGCACATACTCATCCGGTGAGTATCTCGTAGATGGTCGACGATCCCTGTCACTCCTTCTCAGTGGAGCCACTGGTGCTGGCTGTATACCGACAGCCTCCGCCCCTTCAGGAACTACCTCTCCGGCATGCTCATCCTCCTGAGGGACACCCTGACCACCATCAGCAGGCTGATGATCAAGGTTAGGAGCAACTCCATGTACCGGCTCCCCCATAACTGGATCCTCTGCGATGTCCTCTGGAAACTGCTCGAAGCGAAATGACTCTAACTCAGGCAATTCCTCAGCCTCAGAAGGCGTCTCGGAATCCTGAGTGTTGGTCATGGTCTGATCCTCGACGAACACCACGTCCATGCTTCTGTAGAGCTTTCCTTCCACTGGGTCGTAGAGTCTATAGCCAAACTTATCCCGACCGTAGCCGACAAAGACGCATCGCCTCGTCTTCGGCTCAAGTTTGGTCCTCTCGTCCTTCGGTACATGCATGAAGGCTTTACAACCAAACGCCCGCAGGTGACTGTATGACGGCTCTTTGCCGTACCATACTTTGTCAGGCACATCACCCTGCAAAGGAGCACTAGGAGACAAATTAATAATATAAGCAGCTGTGAGAAGAGCCTCACCCCAATAACTGCCCGGCAAGTTTGCTTCTGACAACAAACACCGTACCCTCTCCATCAGTGTCCTGTTCATGCGCTCCGCTACACCATTGAGCTGAGGTGTCTTTGGCGGAGTCTTCTGGTGTCGTATTCCTTGCTCTCTGTAATATGCATCAAAGGGACAAATGTATTCGCCGCCATTGTCGGACCGAACACACAACAACTTCTTGCCCGTCTCCCTTTCAATAGAGGCCTGAAACTCCTTGAAAGTAGGCAGCACCTGATCCTTGGTCTTTAAGGCATAGACCCAAACCTTCCTGGAACAGTCATCAATAAAAGTCACAAAGTAAGAAGCACCACCAAGAGATTTTACCTTCATAGGACCGCAGACATCCGAGTGAATCAACTCGAGCAACGCCGGCTTCCTCGAACTTGGGTGACTTTGGAAAGACACCCTATTTTGCTTCCCAGCTAAACAGTGCGTGCATTTCTCCAACTTTGAAGACCTGAGCCCCGGAATCACCTTTCTGTTCACCAAGTAGCTCATCCCCTTCTCGCTGATATGGCCGAGCCGTCTGTGCCACAACTCGGCAGACGCATCACTGACTGCGTTCACCTCCTGTGCCCCCTCTGCGCTCCCCTCCATATAGTAGAGACCGGACTTCTTGCTTCCTCTGGCAATCACCATCGAACCTCTGGAAAGCTTCCACTGACTATTCCCGAAGAGACTGAAGAATCCCTCGTCATCCAACCTTCCAACCGACACCAGGGTGAAACGGATATCAGGGACATGACGAACATCCTTGAGAACAAGAACCGCACCCGTCTTCATTCTCAAATGCACATCTCCAACGGCAACCGCCTTCGACACATCTCCGTTGCCCATCTTCAACACGCCACAGTCGCCTGTCGTGTAAGTGGCAAACAGTGCCCTATTGTGAGATACATGTGCTGAAGCCCCTGAGTCCACCAGCCAAGAATTGTCATCGCAGGCGAGGTTAGTAATGACCTCATCACCTACGACGATCACATCGCCTCCATGCATCGAGGCCGCCGCTGTAGTGTTCTCTTCTTGCTTCCCCTTGTCGCCCTTCTTCTCTCTCTTCCAAGCGAAATAATTCCACTTGATATGGCCCTTCTTACCGCAATGGTAACACTCTGAGTCCTCGTACCGACCTTTGGACTTCCCCCTGCTCTTGTCTCTGTCACCACCTGGACCCCTGCTTTTGCCCCTTCCGCGGCTCTCTGAAACAAGTGCCTCTGAGTGATGGGATGTAGATGAAGTGCCCTGAGAACGTCTCCGTATCTCTTCATTCAACACCCCGCTCTTGGCAAACTCGAGACTGACCACGCCCTCTGGAGCAGAAGCGATCATAGATACTCGTACGGTCTCCCACGAGTCTGGCAATGTACACAGCAGCCACAGTCCCTGAACTTCGTCGTCGAACTTGACTCCCATAGAAGATAGCTGGTCAACCACGCCCTGGAACTCACTCAAGTGATCCGAAATAGACGCCCCATCCTTGTACCGCAGACCCATCATCGTTCGGATCAGGAACAACTTGTTTACCCCGGTCTTCTTCGCATACAAGGATTCCAGCTTATCCCACAACGTCTTCGCGTGCTCAATATTGGCAACGTGGTTGTACACGTTCTCATCAACAAACTGCCGTATGTACCCACACACCTGTATGTGCTCAAACTTCTAGTCCTTCTCGGATTTATCACTGGGCCTCTCGGTTGCAAATACAGATAGATGCAGCTTCTTGACAAATAGCAAATCCTTCATCTTGCTCCACCAATAATGATAGTTTGTGCCATTAAGGTTCACCATGCGCACCGGCTTCGCGTCCATCTCTCCTCTCTGGTTCCTTTGTCAACTCCTGACACCCTTTGAACCCAAAGCTCTGATACCACTCTGTTGGGAAAGAAACGCGGAAACCTTTCCCCAAACCGGAGAGTACCTGCGAAAGGACCGAGCAATACAACGCACGAACCCAAAAACAATCACACAAAAACAATCACGCAGACACAGAGAATTTTTGACGTGGAAACCCTTGCAGAAAAAATCACGGGACGATCGGAGTCCAACCCTGAGAAGCCTCCACTAATGGAATAGAAGAATTACACCCTCTACAAACTCCTCCTGATCCAAATCGGATCCCCACAACACTCAGAGATAAGAACAATGATTACAAGGTTACGAAGAGCGAGAACGACGAGTAGAGATTACCCGAAACACGATCTCCTTCGAAAACGACCTTCAATCCTCCGTCTTCTTCTCCGAAGTTGTAATGGCACTCTTGCCTCCTTCCTCTCTCAAACTTATGTTACTTGCGATTATGAGTTAGGGTTGAGAAAACTCAATATATCTACCTAATCCCGCAACCAACCTGGACCGTTGGATTAGATCCAATGATGAAAACTCATCCTGAAATTTGCTTCAGCCCCCGACGACACAGAGTTCGGCCAGAACTCTGTGTGGGGCAACCAACACCTACTGACCAAACCCTGGAACGGCCAGACCGAGTTCGGCCAGAACTCGGCCTGGGACCGAGTTCGGCCCGAACTCGGATCCCCTGCTTCCAGCAGCTCCAGCAGCAGCAGCAGCAACTCCGTCGCCTACTTCCCGAGCTTCTTCGACACACGAACGGCGCTCGTCGCACTCCGGGGCCTTCTCCACATAGGTTGGGAACCCCTCCCACTCCAACAAAAGGGTACTTGATAAAAATAAACTAGAGATTCTTGAAGATGAAATTGTCGAGACTTTGTGCATGTTGGAAAGGTTCTTTCCTCCGTCTTTTTTTGATATTATGATCCATTTAACTATTCATCTTGGACAAGAAGCGCTGATTGTTGGACCGGTGCCTTTCAGATGGATGTACCCTTTTGAAAGGTGAGGATCAATGTTTATGGTATAATCCTATATTAATTATAGCCTAATTTGATTGTTTATAAAGCTTACGTTTATTTTTTAATCATGATTAGGTATATGAGGGTCCTAAAAGGATATGTTAAGAATCGTTCTAATCCCGAAGGCTGCATAGCAGAGAAGTATTTAGCTGATGAGTTGACACATTTTTGTTCTGGGTACATAAAACAAGCAGCTGATATAGGACATCAACATAGGCGCAATGAGGATTTTGAAGATAGAACAATAGTAGAAGGGCGGCCACTTGGGCAAGGTAGGACAAAAAACTCAATGACTTCTTCTATGCTAGAGATTGCCCATCGTTATGTGTTGAAGAATACTGCAGAAGTTGATCCATGGAGAGAGTACGTTATAATTCTAAAGTAGTAAATTTATGTTTTCAATTTTTAATTCTCATTATTCACACTCTAAATTATCATTTTTTTGTTGTTCCAGAATGCATAAAGAGCAGCTTATACGTTTAGATAAACGTTTGGTCAAGAATGAATCTCTTTTATAAAAGCGACATATGAACGCGTTTAGTGAATGGCTGGGAAATGAAGCTAGAAGTGGCAGTAGTGGTCCAATGTCAGATATTGTTAGATGGCTTGCATGTAGGCCTAAGAAGGAAGTAAAGTTCTATTCTGGTTACATTATCAATGGAAATCGATTTCACACAAAGGATGTCGAGAAAAGTACACTAAATTCTGGAGTTTCTATTGAAGCAGAAACAATGTGCCGAGCAAGTGCGAAAGACGCTTCACAAGTAATAGGGAAAGTAACTTACTATGGTGTCATAAAAGATATCATGTTGCTAGACTATTACAAATTTAAAATACTTTTATTTGATTGTGATTGGGCAAATATAAAAAATGGTATCAAAGTTGAAGATGGGTTTACATTAGTTAACCTCCACCAAGGACAACATCAATTTGAGAGGGATCCATTTATTTTTGCATCACAAGCAAAACAAGTATTTTATTCAAGAGAGTCAGACACATCAAATTGGTATGTTGTATTGAAAGCACCACAAAAAGGTTTTTATGAGAATGAGACGGATAGCATGAATGAATACATACCAAGCACCCCTTTAGATGTATCACAACTTGACTTGGATATTGATGACGAAAATTGTGCAACACGTGATCATGAGGAACTATCTTATGTATCGGTAATCATACCAATGCCATTTTTTATAATTGTCAATATTGAGCATGCGTTATTGCCTTTAGAATATGTCTATTTTATGAGCCTAATAAATTATTATGTTTTGTAAACAGACTGATAGCGAAGACGGTGAAGTCTCTGAAGATTGATCAAATTGTCTAAAAATAAATATTTGGTCAATAAGATGGCTAAAAATGGTGAAGAAGTAAGTTCAACTGAACTTTCATATATACATATGCTCCTTACATTATTTCCTTTACATTGTTTCAATTGGATTTGAAACAGATTCAATTGGAGGCGGTCTAAATTTGGTCAGTTTAATGAACTTTTAAGGATTTTAAGAGGCCACTTAATTGTCCTTCATTGATCCCTTGATCTATGCCCTGGCCTTGCATTGCAGCTGCAATGGCAACATGTGGCAGCATGGGATATCCCCTTTTGGGCAGTTGGTTGGGTTGGTTGGCCAACAATGCCCTTTTTTTTCGTAAACCTTCTGTGAATTTGATTTCTATTGGCACTTGATTATTGTTCACAATCAGTTCTGAGAAGAAGAAAAATTGTGCTAATCTCAATATTTTCTTCTTCTGCTTTTGTTTTTTCTGTGTTAATTTCTGACCCCAGCTCTTATATTATTAACCTTACACCTTAATAATTACTTGTGATGAACTACAATTTGTAACATCCAAGTATGCGCACTAAAATTTCTGTATATATATCATTTAAAGTCCAATATCATCAGGTGCTTTATTTTTAATTTACATTCACATATGACCATATATAAATATCATATATTGTCTAATATACTTGGGGGGCAGGCTACTTGAATCCGTGGCTCTGTTTGGTTCTGTAAGGGCCATCTCCTATGTTCGTTAGTAACTGCCTAACAGTTTCCATATATTGTAGCAATTAGTACCATAATCTTTTTGTCGGAAACATCTTCCAACTTTCACAGATGCAGTAATTTCTTTTTTGTCCAAATCCGTGGCTCTGTTTGGTTCTGTAATCTTTTTTGTCGGAATCCGTGGCTCTGTTTGGTTCTGTAAGGGCTACTTAATCCTCTATGGAAACATCTTCCAACTTTCACAGATGTAGTAATTTCTTATCTGCTACAGCTTTTGAGTAAACCAAATGGATATTCAGCAAAATAACTTGTTTGGAAATGCTGTGAGTTCATAATGGAAACTTTCTTCCACCTTTCACAAATGTAGTAATTTCTCATATTCTGTAGCTTTTGTCTGAGTACATCATACGGATATCATATATTGTAGCATAACCTGCATATGGGATGCCATGGCCTTGGTTGTCATTATCTGATTCAATACTAAAACTGATGCCTTGAAGCATAACCTGCATATGGGATATCCCCTTTTGGGCAGTTGGTTGGGTTGGACTTGTGTGGACTGTGTTTCAGTCACTTGTGGGAATATTTTGTTCAGTCCTTCCTTAATTCAATACATTCATTTATAGGTTCAGCCCTAGCCTTAGCTTAACTGCCCTTTTGGTTTGAGTTTAGTATGTTTCTGTCCTCCTTGGTCCATTGTAATGATCTGTCCTGCACCTGTAAGTGCAGTCCACATACTATCTAATATGTTTCAGTCCATGCTATTGTAAGTTCAGATATTGAACCTTTAGTTTAGACCTATAGTGTATGTTCAATCACTTTGCTCTATTGTTTAGATTTTTCCTCTTTTCGTATCAGTAAAACTGTCCTATCTTCCATATGATCAGCCCTCAAACTGAACATGTAAAGTCTTACTCCTTTACTGTTCAGTCCTCTACATTAGGTTCAGTCTATTTCCTGTTCAGTTCTTAAATTCGACTTGGTATCAGCAACTGTATACTCCAACTGCATACTATATTCAGTCCCTTCATATCTTTGGTCAATTCCTAGGTTAGCCACTGATCAGTCCATGGGTTGATCAATTCATTTCCACCTTAGCGTTCAGTCACTTAGAGGGAATCAAAGGCTTTATATTCACTCTCCCCTACAACAGCCTTTGAGAGATAAGTAGGGAGGCTCGAGTGTGGGTTAGGCCATGTTGTATCAGTCTTACATGACATAATGTCTCAATTGAATAATATTACTGTCTTTACTTGCAGTCAGGATCACATTAAGCACTCTAGGACACCCTCATACACACTGAACACTCATGTAGCTTGTTAAACACAGGTGCACAATCACTGGCACTCTAATACACAGGTACACAAGTACTGCAACTGCAGAACAAATCATTAATATACATTCAGACCAATACATACTTCCAAGCCTGAACAAAGTTTTTATGAATAAGTGTATCTTCTTATCTGGTACATCTATTGTCATAACCTTAAAATTTTGTGTTTGATGAAGTGCTCAAACATTGCTGCAAAGAGAACCAGAAATCACCAGAAAGCTTCACGAATTGCTGCTATTATTGCATCTAGACAAGAAAAGAACCGGTCATTACCAATCGTGGATGGTATTTCTAATGAAGATTCTAACTCTCCACCTAAGACATCATCCAATACATTACCAAAAAGAACACCTAGGGGTAAGGCAAAATGTTTGGCAGTTAGCAAACAAGCAAAACATGCTCCTCTTCCCCTTGATTTCAACCATAGAGGCCAGGCCATTAAGGAAAATGCTCCAAAGTTTAGTTCATTCCTTGGCTTGACGGCAAGAGAACTACTACCAGTTAATATGACTAAATGGAAGGATGTCTCAGTAGACTTCAAAGATCAGATTTGGAAACATATAACGGTAAGGTTGTTAGTAGTTTATTGATTTTTTTCTTATATTTTATATACTATTTAACCACCATGTTTGGATCATATTTTTGCAGCAAAACTTTGCTATTGATGAGTGCCACAAGGATTACACTTTTAAAAAGCTACTTAAGATTTGGCGAGAATGGAGATCTAACTTGGTGAAATAAGTGAGAAAGCAAGCTGAAGTGGTAGGCCTACAACGTGCTGCTAGCCTCCTCAAACCTACAAACATTGAATCTATGGAGAAATGGATGTCTTTTATTAAAGCCAGAACAAGTCCTCATTTTTTGGTAATTGTAGTTTTTAGATTTCATATTACATACTTCAATTTTTTTTTGTATATTTTTATTTCACCAATATTTTCTTCCCTAATCTTTTTGGTAGGAAAAAACTAAAAAATTCAAAGAGATGCGAGCGAAACAAGTTGGTTTGGTGCATCATACAAGTAGAAAAAGCTTTGCCGTTGTTGAAGACGAGTTGGTAAGAATAATTTATGAAGAGTTCCGCATTGACATATTACAAGTATGATAACGCAATAAGTGAGTGCCATGTGTGTGTTTGAGTTCCGCATTGACATATTACAAGTATGATAACGCAAAAATCTAAGTGATATGTGAAATGATACTCCCCCTCACGCTTATATTCAGTTTTACAAGTCCTATATAACGAATTGCTTCTGAAAATTGTTTACTTGGACTTTACGAAAATCAATAGTAAGATCTATTATATACAAATTATTACCATAAAGATTATCATCCTTGTGTTCCCTAATCAAAAGGGATCAGCCAGCCTATGAGAAGTAAACTAAATTATAAAGGCTATGCAGGAGGATTTACCCAGTTTCTAAAACCTAACCTACATAAGGTCCTTGATTAGTTTAACTTCCAAAACAAGGTCAGGCACAAGAGATGGACCTGACACGGCCATAGCTTATGATCATGCCGGTTATCTTACACAACCTGAAAACCACCACAAAGTTGGCATACTAGGATAGACTCTAGATAAGAACAAGATGTCAGCTAGTAATTCCATTCATATATGAGACACCAAGAAAGAAACAGAAGCAAAAAGAAATACACTCCTTAATAATAGAAATTTGCTAATTTTCATTAAACTTTGACACCAAAAAGCAGAAGAGAAGGACACGTTCCCATATGTACTATATCAATTAGAACATATTTTAAATTCATTGTAGCAAAGATGTCTGTCTGCCCCCCTTAGCAAAGACTTTACTCAGAAAATGGAGAAGATGCTGAATTTTAATATAATGGAGGCAATTAAAACAAGTCTTATGCTAATGGATTTTGGGAGCAATATGCCTCTGGACCAGTCTCCAGTAGCCATTGAATTTGCTTTAATTGTTCAAGAGGCCAACTAAGCTTGCAGCGTAGACACTACACTTCAAGGCCACATGGACTACTCAAGAGGTCAACTAAGTTTGCGTTATCATACTTAGATTCTAGCCGTTGTTGAAGACGAGTTTGCCCGGTAGCATGGGAGTCCTCCCATGTGCAGGCCTTGTGCCTATGCACAGATGGCCTTGAACATGCAATAAGTGAGTGCCATGTGTGTGTTTGAGTGAGTGAAGGAGTGACTGTGGACATGTGTGAGTGAGTGTGTGGCACACACATGTTTTCCAGGTAGCAGCATGGGAGTCCTCTTGCTAACATGTGGCACACGCTGTATCCTAACATGTGTGATGGTGGGTTCACTTTGTATCTTGCTTTGCAATAATATATGACATGAAAGTTGGAGGGTGAATATTCATGTTGCAGATAAATTCTGGGAAAGTTGACCTGATAACTATTATCAGTTGCTTTACTCCTATTTACTTGCACAGGCAATGGTCAGTGCTTTACTCCTATTTACTCCTATTTACTTGCACACACTGTATCCTAACATGTGTGATGGTGGGTTCACTTTGTATCTTCCAGGCTTGTGACTGGCAGTGTAAATTTAAAAAAAATTCTGCCAAACCATGACTCTTGTAAAATTTGGTAAGCACTGACCATTCTCAGGTTCAGTGTGCTTTCATGTGTAACTTCAACTTTCATGTGTGCCAAACCATGACTACTGGAGCATGGCTAACTTCAACTTTGACCGAATTTGAGTCAGGTCATTCTCAGGTTCAGTGTGCTTTCATGTGTAAGCACTGACCATTCTCAGGTTCAGTGTGCAATAATTGTGCTTTCATGTTCAATAATTGTGCTTTCATGTGTAAGCACTGGCCATTCAGGGTCTTAGTATACTTTTGTGTGAAAGAGCAGTTCAGTTTAATGGGTTCATTTGACATTTGACATTAGCAGTAGCAGGGGCTTGCATTTGACATTTGATATATTAGATTATATATATTTGTTATTTTGCAGAAGCAAAAGAGTACGACACCTGATTCAATTTTAAGGGCTGATGTTTGGATTCATGCATATGAAGCACGGAATACAAATTCAGAAGGGGAAGTTCAAGACTCAGAAATAGTGGTAACATTATCTTATTGTATATTTAAGATCTCTTTTGGTTTGTTTTTATATTTTAGTATTTATATATCTCCAATTTGTATTTATCTAGCAACAAGTCAAGCAATACAAGGCTGAGGAAGACCCTTCACAAAAGAATTCTATAAGAAATGATGCTGTTGCAAAAGTACTTGGTCCGGATCCACGAGGACGAGTAAGAGGGTATGGATTTGGAGGAAACCCTTCCAAAGTGGATGGTCAAATTTATATGGGTAATAAAATGACAAGATTAGAGAATGAAGTGGAGAGCTTGAAGGGCTTGGTGAAAGATCTTTTTGTTCGGTTAGACAAAGGAGGAAGTAACTCGGTAAGTTTATGTAATATCTTTATTGATGTTTCATTTGGTCTTGTTTATGTACTTGATTACAAAATTTGATATTTGACCTACTTAATATAATGATAATAGGAAAACACAGGTATTCAACATTCAGCCAATGATACAACAAAAAGAAAACGCAATGAAAATTCCAACGATAAACTATCTTGTAATAAGAGAACAAAAAGTAAACAAAAGGAAGATACATTTGGTCGAAGGTCTACTGATGAGAGAACATAAAATGATCAGAGAAAACAAAAAGGCAATAAGAGCATTCAAATGGTTGCTAGCGAAAGAGCACAAAACAAAAAAAGCAACAGAGCAAGTGCAGCAAGTATAAAAGATCTGGGTAGTGAAGGAGCACAAAGAAGACAAAATAAATTAGCAAGTGTTGCTAAAGGCTCTAATCTTGAGAATAAGATGTGCAAATTGCTTATTTGGTTTTCGAAAGATGATGTTGTTGTTGCTACCACTGAAATTGCCTCAACAGATCCAAGTGTATTGGTCCATCATGTTCCTTTAGGCCATGATTGTTGGAAAGTTTGGGTTCGCAATGTGATTGATAACATTGTTTTGTATCGACCAACAACTGAGTTCGGTAAACTTGCTTGTGCTGAACAAAGTACGATTGCATGGCCCATCAAATATATAAAATTGGATTAGGCTTCTTTATTTGAGGTACCATTGTGTTATTCTTACATATTTCTAAAATTGTGCGATTCTTAAGCATTCTTAAACTATGTGATTCTTTTTCTTCTATAGGTTAAGGAACAAAATCTGGACAATGAACATGAATGTTGACAGACACTCTATGAGGTTTGTCTTGGAACTCAATATGATATTATTATTATGCAATCTTGTTATAGCATTCATGTTCCTTTATACTACAACCTCTTTCCTCTTTGAAGTTTTGTTAGGTCTTGCTCTCAGGTACTAACCATACTACAACCTGAATCTGCTCTTCCTCCTCTTGATATCCTAGTTCTTTCACAGCAAACATTCTACGGTCCTAATCTCTTAGGATTTTGTGGAGTGCTTGTTTTACCCAACTTTTAATATACTTTTTAGGAATTACTAACCGAAACATTATCAGCTTCAGTTGCACCATGAGAAGGTTTTAGCTGATTATGTTATCTTGATTATAGGATCTTTCAAAATACTTCAGTTGCACAATATTGTAGGTGGAAAATTGTTGTTCCCTTACAATGCGTTTCACATATATTCTTTAATGTTACCATAAAAATATGATATGCATGGTACTTGAATTCATTTCCTCTTGTATACAGACTGTCCTCTTCTTTTCAACTTCAGGCTTACCAATTAATAGAACTTCTAGAATTGATTTCTCACTTGTATCTAATAAATATCTGAAAACCTTTATACAACCTTCATATGCTAAGGTAGATTGCATTCGATTCCCTTTGTGTCGTGTTTACAGCTGATCTGAGACTTGTTATAATTACAGTCAAACTTTTGCTCTCTCCTTTCTTTTAACTGGACTACATGATCCATTGATGTTCTACTTCAAAAGTAATTTAAGATTCAATATCATTATCGTACATCATAGTTTTTCTCTTTGGGTGCTAACACAATGTTATAATTGCAATGTCAGGAACTCAGTGAGATCTTATCAAGTACCGAAAAAGAGAGAGATGATGTGAGTTTTATTTCAGTAAGCAGGGCACTGACAAGGAGATCTTATCAACTGAAACTTGTATTTTTGTCATTTTAATTTGAACTCCCATTTTGGTTGCACTTGAATATTTGTTTGAGACTTGTATTTGGACCATTTGAATTTGAAATATAATTTTGGTTGCACTTGGCAAAAGCTTTATTCAATTTTGGTTTGCTTACAATTGTGCCATTTGAATTTGGACTGCAACTGAATATATATATATATATATATATATATATATATATATATATATATATATATATATATATATATATTTGTATGTGTGTGTGTGTGTGTGTGTGTGTGTGTGTGTGTGTGTGTGTGTGTGTGTTTGGCACTTGCATTTGTGTCAAAGTGAATTGGAGGTCATTTTGGTTGCACATGGCAGAAGCTTTACTATATATTAATGGTTGTTGGTATTGTATTTGTTCTCCCATCTTAATTGTTTGATTCGTGCACGCATTGCTGCTGTTGTCCTAACCAATGAACATTAATGGTTGTGGGTGTCATTTACGACGGTCGAAAATGCGTTGTAAAAGATTAAGAGGGTCAGTTACAGCGTTCGAAATACGCACTCTAAAAGATAGAGAGAGCATTTACAACATGCTAATGTTTGTTGTAAAAAAATAGTGATTGTCATTTACAGCGTTATAATGCGCGTTGTAAAAGGATAGCGATTGTCATTTACAGCGTGCTAAGGCGCGTTGTAAAAGGATAGCGATGGTTATTTACAGCGTTCTAATGCGCGTTGTAAAAGGATAGCGATGGTTATTTACAGCGTTGTAAAAGGATAGCGATGGTTATTTACAGCGTTCTAGTGCACGCCGTAAAAGGATAGCGATGGTTATTTACAGCGTTTTAGTGCACGCCGTAAAAGGATAGCGATGGTTATTTACAGCGTTTGTATGCGCGCCGTAAATAATAGGCTCATTTACGGCATGACCTTTTACGGCATAAAAAAGTACGCCGTGAAAGATCATTTACGGCGCGTTTCGCGCGCCGTAAATGAGCATTTTTCTTGTAGTGATAGTAATCTCCAACAATAATTATTCATTCAGGGGCATCACAATGTATATAAACTTATTGTATGGAACATCCAGTGAGCAGCCAAGAGGATCAACAAACTTTTAGACACGAACAACATAGGATGATTACTGAACAACAACAACATAATCGTTGAACCAATCTTTGGTTTAATCGCGGAAGCAACGTTGAGTGATCGCGAAAGCAACTTTGGTTAATCGTCGATGCAACTTTGATTTGAAACGAATCAAAGAAGAGACCAAAGGACATAAAGCCGTGCTCTGATACCAATTTGTCACGCCCCGATTCGTAGAGTCAATTATTCATATATTTTATCTCTTAGAATCGATCGTCCTCGCTTGGACGTGATGCCGTACAAGTCTGATATTGTACTTGTACAAGACAAAGAGGGTACATAATTGATAATCTTCAAATAAGAACACATCGCAGCGGCAGAAGCAGACAAATTGAAGTTAATGAGGACAATCTTTCTCATTGAGTAGAAATACATCACTTATTTATAGCAGCGGAGATAAAATGATAACTTGAAGTCACACAGAGATATATAGAACTTTATTCTCTTTATTGATAATTGAAGAAGAGTACAAGACTTGTATTGAAATACAATGCTTACAACACATCTCTCTTTACATTGAAAGCCAACTGAACAATGCTACACAGCTTACATTTGATACTTGGATACATTGGATTACAACTCGATATACTGAATTGGCTTACAACTCACTGGTACAACTGATTACACTGTTCCATACGTTATACCCTTTATAAACAGAAGACATCATCTTGTACAAGGAGAGCATCTGCATGCCCAACAAATCTTTGATGCCACGGGACCGATCAATCCAAGCTTCGTGTACAGAATATTCCAAGTTCGAGCACCTGCCCATGAAAAACGTGGGTCAGCACATCATCTATGTACTGGCTAGCAGAATCCAACCCACTCGCCTAAACCAACATTTAAGTAATCATTTAAGCAAGCATTTATTAGAATGATCTTTCTATTTGGAACCTAGCATCAGTTTACAGTTCATGGACAATAATCATGGTGAAACATGTAAACATATTCTTAGCAATATTCATGTGGACATATCATTATAGCATTCTTGGTGTTATCATGCAACGGCATTATTGAGGCATCATTAACATTATCATCTTCAACATGTTATGACAGTTCTCACTTCAAGCATCACTTAGCATGTATGTTATATTTGAGCAATGTTTATAGCAAGGCATCTTTCTAGCATACTGAATTTAACATGTTGAGTATGTCATAGAGTTCTCTTTTAAAGGCAACATCATAACATCGTCTTGTTTAGCATAATTAAGCAGGCAATTCAACCAACGTGCATATTGAGTATATCACATTTAAGTGATTTCTTACCGATAGCCAACTCCCTCGTACTTGCATCAAATACAGGTTAATACTTACATTTACTCTGCCTGCACAAAACATTAATTAGCATGCATCCTTACAACATTATCATTGGTGTTAGTACACCATTTTCAGACGTTGCTATATTGGACTTTGAAAGGTAATCGGTGCGCCATTCCACCAGGTTGCGTGCCCGAATGGAATGTCTCGACTCGATCGTGATCATAAAATACATGGTAAAATATTGAAATAACTAAAGGCAACAGTGCATCATTCAACTCATCCATGTCGTTTTCATCGACTCATCATTTCAATATTCTCATCATTCCACTTAGTGATCTCGATGACCCCAAGTCTCATCATTTCTCATTTATTGCTTTATTGTAACATTTCTTATTACGTTCCTTCTAAGGAGGAACAACAACATTCATTCATTTCGAAGGGACCTGTAGCATTTTATTCGTTTCATAGGGACAATAGCATATTCAATTCATTTCTCATGTATCATTCCCACAACATCTCATTGTTCAAGTGATTCATTCATTTCATTGATATTAAGCATAAGGGACATTATCAATTCATTTTCAGACATCAGGTTACATTAGCAGTTTGAGTGTTATTCGTTCAGCAATTCAATATTCAAGTCTTATTCATTTCAACGATTTCCAGCATATGCATCTCTATCAATTTAGCAACTAAAGCATCGCATCACAATTATTTAATATTCAAGGTAAGAGACATTAGGAACATATTCATAGCATCATGTTATTCCATTTATTAAGCATGCAGAAATAAGGAGGAAGGAGGACAGTTCCACTTGCCTTGCATAATGGTATTCCTGCTCCGATTCCACACATTCTCACTAGGAGTAGCTCCTCCAGCGAGCCACGTTCCAACACCCATTCCGTCTAGCCAGCTAAGAGAGACTGCATCAGTCTCAACTATCTTAATCTCCAATACAGGTCACGGTCCAACATCCCATCCAACAAGCCAACCAAATGCCTCGTGCGGAGCGGGACATTACATAATATACCACTCAAAAAAAGTTTCGTCCTAGAAACTTAAAGGAACAACTCATCCTACTAATTCACTTTGTCACTACGAGTTACCATTCAGCTTCAATTCAATATTCATTTCAGCACAACCGGTCATCTCCAAAATGGCTATCCAACTGTACCATTTTAATCCATCAACGATTCGATCTGTCTATCTCTTTTTTAATTACTTGTAACTTCTCATTGATTCACCAACATTTCCCTTTCATTTCTATTTTGGTCGCAGCACATCACTTCGTTTGGATCCATACACATATTTTAGGCGTCCCCAAAACATATACATTTCAGCCAAAGTCCGCGCTAGTGCGATAAACTCTTCCCATAATGTTATCTCAGTCGCAACCTATCACTTCGGCTGGATCCATACACATATTTTAGGCGTCCCCAAAATATATGTACTTCAGCCAACTTTCATGTTAGTACAATTCGATCAGCCACGATATAACTCTCTTTTCCAAATCCGACTTAGCATCCTTTCAATTGATTTATTACTTTATTCACTTGCCACAATCACTATCTTCCAAGCCACAACACTTAACATCAGGGACAACTCGGGTAAGCTCTATATCCAAATATAATATTTCCAACATTCGGTCAAGGGTCTAACTTAGAGCCAATCATATCAAGTGTTCACAACATACAATCATATTCCTTCCCAAAATCCAATAATATTTCTCATCGAGGCAAATCATCTCTTTTCTACAAGATACAATCCGACGTCTCCCACTATCGATTACCCGAGTCAGGGTATAGTTCTATGCAACAGTCAAGGTTAACCCAGCTACCCGACTATAGATATCGATCCAACATTCCCGTCATAAGTAGTCAATTTTGTCTCATGAAAAAATTCACTACATGATACAAACAACTCAAGTCTCATCCCACGATTCCAGTTCCCGCTATAGGCCGACACATAATCCTCAAGGGTCAAACATCTCTAAGGTTCAAGTTGAAGCATACATTTACAACATATCAATCTTAGGTCATGCTCATCACCATCTCTTGTTCAATGCCAAAAGGTTATCCTACGGTCGCCAATGGTCACCTTATTATTCGGTCAAGTCTCTATGGTTAGCTATACCGACAGCTAAACTAATCAATCAGGTGACTCCCCTAGAGTGGACGGCTACTAGGGATCATACAAATTTTTTATTCTCAGGGCCAACAAGCACCGACATTTCTAAAGAACTCTACCCAAACCTATGGGTATCAACATAGTCTGAATAACTAATCGCCATTGTCGACCATGCCAACAACTGGTCAGTCATCAACTGGTCGCTAGGATCAAGTCTATCTTATCCAGGGTCTTCCTCAAGGAAATAATTCCCACAGAGGCTCATTCTAGACTTACCCAACGATCGACTAAGATCGATCTATCAACATTACGATCAATTCCCAACCCGACATACGATCCTCATCGTTCTAATAATCCATCAAGTAAATCTCCAATGATTAAATTTCTATTCCAATTCCTTTGTACTCACATGAACCCATAAGCCAAGGCTAACTATTCAAGGGTCATCGATTCCGATAGTCTTAACATAACTATGGAATCATACTATTCGGTCTGTATGACAGAGTCACACCACTAAGTAATAAGCCAGCAAGCTATATCCCAACCGACAGCTATCTATACATCACACCATCAACCAATATTATCCAACATATTTCGTGATTCTAAATCTTATGAATTTTCCAGCCATCGAAAAAGTCATTTCTCAGCCATCAAAAATTTATATCTCAGCCATCAAAATCTCATACGGACATTCTTAAAATTCTCTACCTTAAAGGTCGAGTAGTTCATTCCATTCAATCTGACAATTTATGTATCACTTAACCATCCTCTAGGCAACACCAATATTCAGGGTTGCTGCATGTTACTTTTCTAATACAATTCAATTTCTCAACATACATGCACATATGCAATGACTATCCTTTGGTGATCAAGATGGATTAACATCTATTACACCTTAGGGTCAAGGCACAGATTTCTAATATTCCCTTGGGTCACCGACAATATTTCAAAACTTTCAGCTTAGCAACCAACTTTTATTAGCCACATATGATTTGCATCCAACCAATCGAAATCAATATTCAGATGTTCTAAGCCACAATATTCTCTAGCAAAATCCACTTACCCATAGCATACTAACTGTCTTACTAGTCTGAGTCATCACTCGACTAAATAATTTCTAACCAAGCCACCCGTTATAATTCTAGAAATCTCGCTTCCCAGCATAATATCACTGTCAAGGGACACTCGAGTCATCTAACAACAATACATGACTCCCAGCTAAGTCTCGACAGTACCCACAGATAGTCTCATTGCTATCCTATGGAAAGGGTCAACATACATCTCGTTCTGAGGTGGTAGAGGCAATATACCACTCAGAAACAAAGCCATCCTTAAATAATACCAACTCAATTTATTCTGGACATTCATGATCTATAATGATCACAACACTTAACCAACATCTCGGGTCTCAATATCACAAGCCAACATTCTTAGGGTCTCGAAAGCACTAGCCAGCACACATGAGTCAACTCACCAGTTCCGTTGAACTCATCCATCAATTACCCCATTCACAATTCTTTTCCCAACATCACATGCACTTCTCAACTTGTTACAACATACATGGCCACTTTTCTTATTCCCATATTCCAAACAGCATTCACAATATAGCATACTATGGCATCGAGTCATTGTTGGGTTATTTGCGTCCAAACAACAATAATTATTCATTCAGGGGAATCACAATGTATATAAACTTATTGTATGGAATATCTAGTGAGCAGCCAAGAGGGTCAACAAACTTTCAGACACGAACAACATAGGATGATTATCGAACAACAACAACATAATCGTGGAAGCAATCTTTGATTTAATCGTGGAAGCAACGTTGAGTGATCGCGGAAGCAACTTTGGTTAGTCATAGATGCAACTTTGATTTGAAACGAATCAAAGAAGAGACCAAAGGACATAAAGCCGTGCTCTGATACCAATTTGTCACGCCTCGATTCGTAGAGTCAATTATTTATATATTTTATCTCTTAGAATCGATCGTCCTCGCTTGGACGTGATGTCGTACAAGTCTGGTATTGTACTTGTACAAGGCAAAAAGGGTAAATAATTGATAATCTTCAAATAAGAATACATCGCAGTGGCAGAAGCAGACAAATTGAAGTTAATGAGGACAATGTTTCTCATTGAGTAGAAATACATCACTTCTTTATAGCAGCGGAGATAAAAGGATAACTTGAAGTCACACAGAGATATATAGAACTTTATTCTCTTTATTGATAATTGAAGAAGAGTACAAGACTTGTATTAAAATACAATGCTTACAACACATCCCTCTTTACATTAAAAGTCAACTGAACAATGTTACACAGCTTACAATTTGATACTTGGATACATTGGATTACAACTCGATATACCGACTTGGCTTACAACTTACTGGTATAACTGATTACACTGTTCCATACATTGTGCCCTTTATAAATAGAAGACATCATCTTGTACAAGGAGAGCTTTTGCATGCCCAACAAATCTTCGATGCCGCGGGACCGATCAATCCAATCTTCTTGTACAGAATATTCCAAGTTCGAGCACCTGTCCATAAAAAACGTGAGTCAGCACATCATCTATATACTGGCGAGCAGAATCCAACCCACTCGCCTAAACCAACATTTAAGTAATCATTTAAGCAAGCATTTATTAGAATGATCTTTCTATTTGGGACCTAGCATCAGTTTACAGTTCATGGGCAATAATCATGGTGAAGCATGTAAACATATTCTTAGCAATATTCATGTGGACATATCATTATAGCATTCTTAGTGTTATCATGCAAGGACATTATTGAGGCATCGTTAACATTATCATCTTCAACATGTTATGACAGTTCTCACTTCAAGCATCACTTAGCATGTATGTTATATTTGAGCAATGTTTATAGCAAGGCATCTTTCTAGCATACTGAATTTAACATGTTGAGTATGTCATAGAGTTCTCTTTTAAAGGCAACATCATAACATCGTCTTGTTTAGCATAATTAAGCAGGCAATTCAACCAACGTGCATATTGAGTATATCAAATTTAAGTGATTTCTTACCAATAGCCAACTCCCTCGTACCTACATCAAATACAGGTTAACTCTTACACTTACTCTGCCAGTACAAAACATTTATTAGCATGCATCCTTACAACATGATCATTGGTGTTAGTGCACCATTTTCAGACGTTGCCATATAGAATTTTGAAAGGTAATCGGTGCGCCATTCCACCAGGTTGCGAGTCCGAATGGAATATCCCGATACCACATACTCTTAAAGTACGTTTACACTTCCCCCATGGTCGGACCGGTCCCCCTAACATCCCGGGGTACCGTTTGAGGAAGCAGTCACCCCCTTATATACAAGTTGTCGCTGACCATACGAATGCGTGTCCGACTCGATCGTGATCATAAAACACATGGTGAAATATTGAAATAACTAAAGACAACAGTGTATCATTCAACTCATCCATGTCATTTTCAACGACTCATCATTTCAATATTCTTATCATTCCACTTAGTGATCTCGACGATCCCAAGTCTCATCATTTCTCATTCATTGCTTCATTGCAACATTTCTTATTACGTTCCTTCTAAGGAGGAACAACAGCATTCATTCATGTCGAAGGGACCTGTAACATTTTATTCATTTTATAGGGATAATAGCATATTCAATTCATTTCTCATGTATCATTCTCACATTATCTCATTGTTCAAGTGATTCATTTATTTCATTGATATTAAGCATAAGGGACATTATCAATTTATTTTCAGACATCAGGTTACATTAGCAGTTTGAGTGTTATTCGTTCAGCAGTTCAATATTCATGTCTTATTCATTTCAACGATTTCCAGCATATGCATCTCTATCGATTTAGCAACTAAAATATCGTATCACAATTATTCAATATTCAAGGTAAGAGACATTAGGGACATATTCATAGCATCATGTTATTCCATTTATTAAGCATGCAGGAATAATGAGAAAGGAGGACAGTTCCACTTGCCTTGTATAATGGTCTTCCTGCTCCGATTCCACACATTCTCACTAGGCGTAGCTCCCCCAGCGAGCCACGTTCCAATACCCATTCCGTGCAGCCAGCTAAGAGAGACTGCATCAGTCTCAACTCTCTTGATCTCCAATACAGGTCACGGTCCAATATCCCATCCAACAAGCCAACCAAATGTCTCGTGCGGAGCGGGGCATTACATAATATACCACTCAGAAAAAGTTTCGTCCTCGAAACTTAAAGGAACAACTCATCCTACTAATTCACTTAGTCACTACGAGTTACCATTCAGCTTCAATTCAATATTCATTTCAGAACACTCGGTCATCTCCAAAATGGCTATCCAACTGTACCATTTTAATCCATTAACGATTCGATATGTCTATCTCTTTTTCAATTACTTGTAACTTCTCATTGATTCACCAACATTTCCCTTTCATTTCTATTTTGGTTGCAGCACATCACTTCGTTTGGATCCATACACATATTTTAGGCGTCCCCAAAACATATACATTTCAGCCAAAGTCCGCGCTAGTGCGATAAACTCTTCCCATAATGTTATCTCAGTCGCAACCTATCACTTCGGCTGGATCAATACACATATTTTAGGCGTCCCCAAAACATATGTACTTCAGCCAACTTTTATGCTAGTGCGATTCGATCAGCCACGATATAACTCTCTTTTCCAAATCCGACTTAGCATCCTTTCAATTGATTTATTACTTTATTCACTTGCCACAATCACTATCTTCCAAGCCACAACACTTAACATCATGGATAACTCGGGTAAGCTCTATATCCAAACATAATATTTCCAACATTCGGTCAAGGGTCTAACTTAGAGCCAATCATATCAAGAGTTCACAACATACAATCATATTCCTTCCCAAAATCCAATAATATTTATCACCGAGGCAAATCATCTCTTTTCTACAAGATACAATCTGACGTCTCCCACTATCGATTACCCGAGTCAGGGTATAGTTCTATGCAACAGTCAAGGTTAACCCAGCTACCCGACTATAGATATCGATCCAACATTCCCGTCATAAGTAGTCAATTCTGTCTCATGGAAAAATTTACTACATGATACATACAACTCAAGTCTCATCCTACGATTCCAATTCCCGCTATAGGCCGACACATAATCCTCAAGGGTCAAACATCTCTAAGGTTCAAGTTGAAGCATACATTTACAACATATCAATCTTAGGTCATACTCATCACCATCTCTCGTTCAATGCCAAAAGGTTATCCTACGGTCGCCAATGGTCACCTTATTATTCGGTTAAGTCTCTATGGTTAGCTATACTGACAGCTAAACCTAATCATTCAGGTGACTTTCCTAGAGTGGACGGCTACTAGGGATCATACAAATTTCTTATTCTTAGGGCCAACAAGGACCGACAGTTCTAAAGAACTCTACCCAAACCTATGGGTATCAACATAGTCTGAATAACTAATCACCATTGTCGACCATGCCAACAACTGGTCAGTCATCAACTGGTCGCTAGGGTCAAGTCTATCTTATCCAGGGTCTTCCTCAAGGAAATAATTCCTACAGAGGCTCATTCTAGACTTACCCAACGATCGACTAAGATCGATTTATCAACATTACGATCAATTCCTAACCCGACATACGATCCTCATCGTTCTAATAATCCATCAAATAAATCTCCAATGATTAAATTTCTATTCCAATTCCTTTGTACTCACATGAACCCATAAGCCAAGGCTAACTATTCAAGGGTCATCGATTCCGATAGTCTTAACATAACTATAGAATCATACTATTCGGTCTGTATGACAGAGTCACACCACTAAGTCATAAGCCAGCAAGTTATATCCCAACCGACAGCCATCTATACATCACACCATCAACCAATATTATCCAACATATTTTGTGATTCTAAATCTTATGCATTTCCCAGCCATCGATAAAGTCATTTCTCAGCCATCAAAAATTCATTTCTCAGCCATCAAAATCTCATACGGACATTCTTAAAATTTCCTACCTTAAAGGTCATGTAGTTCATTCTATTCAATCCGACAATTTATGTATCACTTAACCATCCTCTAGGTAACACCAGTATTCAGGGTTGCTTCGTGTTACTTTTCTAATAAAATTCAATTCCTCAACATACATGCACGTATGCAATGACTATCCTTTGGTGATCATGATGGATTAACATCTATTACACCTTAGGGTCAAGGCACAGATTTATAATATTTCCTTGGGTCACCGACAATATTTCTAAACTTTCAGCTTAGCAACCAACTTGTATTAGCCACATATGATTTGCATCCAACCAATCGAAATCAATATTCAGATGTTCTAAGCCACAACATTCTCTAGCCAAATCCACTTACCCATAGCATACTAACTGTCTTACTAGTCTGAGTCATCACTCGACTAAACAATTCCTAACCAAGCCACCCGTTACAATTCTAGAAATCTCGCTTCCCAGCATAACATCACTGTCAAGGGACACTCGAGTCATCTAACAACAATACATGACTCCCAGCTAAGTCTCGACAGTACCCACAGATAGTTTCATTGCTATTATATGGAAAGGGTCAACATACATCTCGTTCTGAGGTGGTAGAGGCAATATATCACTCAGAAACAAAGCCATCCTTAAATAATACCAACTCAATCTATTCTGGACATTCATGATCTATAATGATCACAACACTTAACCAACATCTCGGGTCTCAATATCACAAGCCAACATTCTTAGGGTCTCGAAAGCACTAGCTAGCACACATGTAATGTCCCAAATTCGTGATACGTATTTAGTGTACGTATACGTGTTTTGGACCCATATTTTAATTAGTCATGATTAGTGATCTCGGTTTATTTTGCATTGGCTTAGTTTTATTGTCATTGATAGTTCAATTGGTTTTAATGGTTCATGGGTTTATTTTTGGATTAGTGAGGCTTGGTTTATTTCATGATTCATTTGGTTTAAATTGCTAGAGAGAGAGTTTATTGGCCTTGACTTGGTTCACCTTGGTTTATCCTGGCTTGGTTTATTTTGGGTTTGACATGGAGAACCACTACCACTCTACCATAAATATCAATTTCCCTCTCTCTCTCCTCATTTATTTTCTTCATCTTCTTCCTCATTACTCTTTCCTCTCCACCATTAATACACCACCAACCTAGGCAAGTTGTATCTTGCTATCACTTAAGGGCTATATTTTGTTTGTCTAATAGCTTTATTAGTTCATTTTAAGCAACATTAGAACTTGGGTTTTCTCCATTTGGAGCTTAGAATTTTGTAGATCTAGGATTGAAGTATTTTCAGATTTTGGTGGTTTTGATCTATAAAACTTGTTCATTTCCATGTTTTAATGGTTCCATGTTGTAGAGAATTTAATTTTACACAACTTAGACCTTTGCAAAGTGGATTTTCATTGAGATTTAACCTAGTTATTGTCTTTTGAAATTTGAGTTCCATGACCATTGCTCTCAGCTTGGGGAAGAAGATACCCTGTCCCGAGCGCAATCCAGTTAGCCCAGTGCTCTTTAGCGCTGGCGCTGGCGCCACTCACCCGGCCTAGCCCAGTGCTCTTTAGTGCTGGCGCTGCCCAGCCCAGCGCCTCTTGGTGCTGGCGCAATCCATCACTAGCACAATCCATCGCTAGCGCAATCCATCGCTAGCGCAATCCATCGCTAACGCAATCCAACCTAGCGTACTTGACTCCAGCGCAGCACAACTCAGCGTGCTTGGCTCAGGCGCAGTTCGACTCCTGCGCGGCTTGGCTCCTGCGCAACCCAATCTTGCGCAATCCAACCCTGGCGCAACCTGACCCTGGTTGTCCGGTACAGTCTAGTCTTGGCACCTATTTTGCATTATGTTTTATTTTATCTTCTTTTAGTGCATGGTATTTCCTGTTTATATCCTTACGCCTTTTGACATGACATTGATATGAGCACGATGTGAGCATAGCATGATTGATGTACTGAATTCTGTGCGCAACTTGATAGTGACCCGTGGTGGTGCACTCCAGATAAGTCAATGACATAGTTTATTGAGCGCCGTTGCGACGGCTCTATTGGCATGATAATATAATATTGACCTGGACACCGTGGATGACTTGTAAATGTATTGATAAATGAACCAGTGTGCCTTGCATCATGTCTAGGGCATGGATCCCTGAGTACCACGGTCAGGGGTACATATTGAAATAAACTAAGGTTAATGACTAGAATAATTCAATAGTCATGAAGATATGTTCTCCAGTTACAGATGACCCCGTTATTCCGGCCGCAAATGTTTGGACTTGTAGCCTGCCGACGAGTAGGGCACATTTCCAGCCCACTGTCATGTAGGGCACCCTCCATTCTCACTATAATGATTGAACTTTATTGTCACTCCAGTGTATTGTACTCTCTCTGATTGTCACGTTAATGATTGAACTCTCTAAATTGTCACTATAATGTTCGCCTGGATAACCTGGGTAGCTGCAGGGCCTGTGACTACTTGGAGCATCTTATTGCATCTTGCTAGTAACTAGGATTGTGATAACCCTAGTTAGTTAATATAGAAAGCCGTAGGCAATGATTGGCCGTAATTGATTGGATGGAGTCTAGTCCAGTATAGTATTGTCTAGAAGTGATTGATTGCAAGATTGTACCAGAATGATTGAATGATTGTCACTCCAGATTGTTACTATAATGATTGTACTCTATTGTCACTCTAGCGTATTGTACTATTCATTGTCACTTTTATCATTATACTCGCTCGTTTTCACCTTAATGATTGTCACCTTTAGCAATAAATGATCAGAGACTAAGTTCTTTTCAGGTGAAGGGCTACAATCTCGGTCCTTGTTTGGTTCAAGGATTATAACCTGGCTTCCGAAATAGTACCTTCGTCTTCTCTTCATATATTGTCCAGCTATATTCTATTTAGCATGATTCTCCAGTTGTCTTATGTCAATGATGCTTCACTTAATTATTTTCTCTGATTGGGACAAGTGCATTGGTAGTGCACAAACCTCAATCTGCGTTACTTATTGTTTTCTTACATGTTGAATGCTAATGATTTGTTGGTTTTAGTCCTAAGTGAAGCCTTCTTTGTGGCACTTGCTCTTTCTGGGGTCTGACCCAGCTGGTTTTGTATGGCCAGATACCGGAGCAGCACCAAAGGATCTTCCTGCTTTCCAGTCCAATGGTGACCACCAGGCGTAACCAGGACATCGAGTGGGTTTCTTTTTGTTCTTCCACTGTAATATTGTAAATTATTCTTTTGAGGCGTTTAGCCGACGAGCAAGTGTTAGCTCGATTGCAGCTTTTACTTATTGTCTGCCTACTAGCTGTAACATGATTGACAAGCCCCGGGGGTTGATCATGTATGACTGAACTCTTGCTAGTCCGCGCATTTTGTAACGACTAGCTTCATGATCATTCCAAATATGTAATATATAGGACGTCTTACTATTGTGTATTTGGTGGTCTGACATCTTGTAACTATTATTAGTTGGTTGAGATTGAGACAATAGGCTATTTTATGATCTTAAGAGACTGATGGATTATAGTAAAACCCTCACATATCTAAACAGCCGTGACCGTATAGCGGAGTAGATTCCATTTCGTTATACGTAGCTGGCTATGTACGCCCCCGCTCTCCAGTATTCTGGTTCTGGGGCGTTACATGGTTTAAGTGGTGGCCCATGCAGGTCTTGTTAATCAAGATGTGTGAGGGTTTATCGGATAGATGTCTCAATCTGTACTCTCCTTTGATCTTCACTTGTATCTTCATATCTCCTTGAATTCCTGACTTGATAACATGCTTGTATCATTGATCTATCCTGGTCCTTCTTTAATATCCCTGATGTCATTGCTTCAGTGACATCGTTCCTGTTGATCAGCCAGAAGGAGCTCAGTCCTCAGCAGCAGCCTCCCGAGCCGTGCCTCCTGGAGAACCAGTACCACCAGTTCAGCCCGTTCAGCCTGCAGAGCCCGATGATGGCACTTTGGTAGGTCTCATCAGGACCTTGATAGCTTTCCAGGATCGTCGAGGAGACGCCTTTCACCAGGCAGTGACAGATGCTTTGACCAGAGGCGGTCATCCAGGGAACAGTGCGGTCAACAGTTTCAAGCGCCTGAACCCTCCATTCTTCGATGGCAGCGAGGATGCCATTGCTGCCGATGCTTGGCTACAGGATACAGAGGTGATTCTCGAAGCCGCGAAGACTCCAGACGACGAGAAGGTGGCTATGGTACGCCTACAGTTATTGGATCTAGCCCACAGTTGGTGGGCCGCACAAGCAGTGGGATTGGAAACACCTGTCTCCTGGGCAGTATTCAGCGAGAAGTTCCAGACCAAGTATTATGATGCAGTGGCTCGATATGACTTGCAGACCAGGTTCAGTAATCTTAAGCAGATGGGGAGGACGGTCGACGGTTATGCGGCCGAGTTTTCCAGACTCAGTCGGTTTGCTCCCACCTTGGTGGCAACCGAGTTTGACAGAGCGCAGAGGTTCCAGCAGGGACTTCACCTGGAGAATATATTGGCAGTAGAATAGTTCGAGCATCAGACCTATGATGCGGTGTTGCGAGCAGCGAAGAGGCATGAGTATACCTCCCAGAGAATAGTGGACAGGACCGAAGGTCGGAAGCGGTCCTATAGTCAAATGAACCAGTCTTCGGCACCACCCCCAGCAGATAGGACTTTAACTATTGGAGCTCCGAGGTGAGCAGCTTCAGTTACGTCGGACCAGCACTCAACCCTGACGTACTCTCAGCAGAAATAGAAGCAAGCGCAGTCTTCCGCCGTGGGCTGTTCTTATTGTGGGAAGCCTGGACACGTGGTAGCGGAGTGTCACAAGACGTTGGAATTGTGTTTATTGTGTGGAGCACCGGACCATAGGGGTGGCGACCTGCCCATTCAGAGTTGATTCAGCATCGATAGTATCTATTCCCTTGGTTGGGGGACCAGTACCAGCACCAGCACCAGTACCAGCTCTAGCTCACCAGCAACAGCAGTTCCCATTTCCGAGGCCATTACCGACTTAGACCCAGACTTTCCAGCAACAGAACCCGCGGCAGTTTGCCCTAGCCCAGGCTCAGGTTCAGAATTGGCCGAGAGGTATATGTGTCCTCTCATCTTGCTTTTCTACCGTCATTATGCGGGGTGCATGATGTATTTCATGTATCCTAATTACGACGGAACATCCCGGACCCGAGCCATATCCTAGGTCATTCAAAACTGGTTATTGGTACCAACCTTTTCGTATGAGGAGAGGCCCGTGTCCATGTTTGACCAAAGAGAGAGACCTCAAGCGCAAGACTATCTGTTCAGTCCGTGTTGCTTAGAGTCATCCCTCTTTGGGAGAGTCAAACTTGGGAGCATGAGGATGATATCTGATCAGGTCATCCCGGCTGGTTTGACTCGTAAGGTGTAATATCTTCCTTATGCCTTACGTTTCGAATCCTTGCTTGCATGAATGATTGTATGATTGATTGGTAGTGGTAGATTGCCTATGACAGAATAGCTTTCCCTTACATCTCTAGCCTCTTGATAAAATTCCGAGGACGAAATTCTTTTAAGGTGGGTAGGATGTAATGTCCCAAATTCGTGATACGTATTTAGTGTACGTATACGTGTTTTGGACCCATATTTTAATTAGTCATGATTAGTGATCTCGGTTTATTTTGCATTGGCTTGGTTTTATTGTCATTGATAGTTCAATTGGTTTTAATGGTTCATGGGTTTATTTTTGGATTAGTGAGGCTTGGTTTATTTCATGATTCATTTGGTTTAAATTGCTAGAGAGAGAGTTTATTGGCCTTGACTTGGTTCACCTTGGTTTATCTTGGCTTGGTTTATTTTGGGTTTGACATGGAGAACCACCACCACCCTACCATAAATATCAATTTTCCTCTCTCTCTCCTTATTTATTTTCCTCATCTTATTCCTCATTACTGTTTCCTCTCCACCATTAATACACCACCAACCTAGGCAAGTTGCATCTTACTATCACTTGAGGGCTACATTTTATTTGTCTAATAGCTTTATTAGTTTATTTTAAGCAACATTAGAACTTGGGTTTTCTCCATTTGGAGCTTGGAATTTTGTAGATCTTGGATTGAAGTATTTTCGAATTTTGGTAGTTTTGATCTATAAAACTTGTTCATTTCCATGTTTTAATGGTTCCATGTTGTAGAGAATTTAATTTTACACAACTTAGACCTTTACAAAGTGGATTTTCATTGAGATTTGACCTAGTTATGGTCTTCTGAAATTTGAGTTCCATGGCCATTGCTCTCAGCTTGGGGAAGAAGACCCCCTGTCCCGAGCGCAATCCAGTTATCCCAGCGCTCTTTAGCGCTGGCGTCACTCACCCGGCCTAGCCCAGCGCTCTTTAGCGCTGGCGCTGCCCAGCCCAGCGCCTCTTGGTGCTGGCGCAATCCATCGCTAGCGCAATCCAACCTAGCGCACTTGACTCTAGCGCAGCACAACTCAGCGCGCTTGGCTCAGGCGCAGTTCGACTCCTGCGCGGCTTGGCTCCTGCGCAACCCAATCTTGTGCAATCTAACCCTGGCACAACCTGACCCTGGCTGCCCGACGCAGTCTAGTCTTGGCACCTATTTTGCATTATGTTTTATTTTATCTTCTTTTAGTGCATGGTATTTCCTGTTTATATCCATACGCCTTTTGACATGACATTGATATGAGCACGATGTGAGCATAGCATGATTGATGTACTGAATTCTGTGCGCAACTTGATAGTGACCCGTGGTGGTGCACTCCAGATAAGTCAATGACATAGTTTATTGAGCGCCGTTGCGACGGCTCTATTGGCATGATAATATAATATTGACCTGGACACCGTAGGTGACTTGTGAATATATTGATAAATGAACCAGTGTGTCTTGTATCATGTCTAGGGCATGGATCCCTGAGTACCACGGTCAGGGGTACATATTGAAATAAACTAAGGTTAATGACTAGAATAATTCAATAGTCATGAAGAGATGTTCTCCAGTTACAGGCGACCCCGTTATTCCGGCCGCAAATGTTTGGACTTGTAGCCTGCCAACGAGTAGGGTACATTTCCAGCCCACTGTCATGTGGGGCACCCTCCATTCTCACTATAATGATTGAACTTTATTGTCACTCCAGTGTATTGTACTCTCTCTGATTGTCATGTTAATGATTGAACTCTCTAAATTGTCACTATAATATTCGCCTGGATAACCTGGGTAGCTGCAGGGCCTGTGACTACTTGGAGCATCTCATTGCATCTTGCTAGTAATTAGGATTGTGATAACCCTAGTTAGTTAATGTAGAAAGCCGTAGGCAATGATTGGCCATGATTGATTGGATGGAGTCTAGTCCAGTATAGTATTGTCTAGAAGTGATTGATTGTAAGATTGTACCAGAATGATTGAATGATTGTCACTCCAGATTGTTACTATAATGATTGTACTCTATTGTCACTCTAGCGTATTGTACTCTTCATTGTCACTTTTATCATTGTACTTTTTCGTTTTCACCTTAATGATTGTCACCTTTAGCAATAAATGATCAGAGACTAAGTTCTTTTCAGGCGAAGGGCTACAATCTCGGTCCTTGTTTGGTTCAAGGATTGTAACCTGGCTTCCGGAATAGTACCTTCGTCTTCTCTTCATATATTGCCCAGCTATATTCTATTTAGCATGATTCTCCAGTTGTCTTATGTCAATGATGCTTTACTTAATTATTTTTTCTGATTGGGACAAGTGCATTGGTAGTGCACAAACCTCAATATGTGTTACTTATTATTTTCTTACATGTTGAATGCTAATGATTTGTTTGTTTTAGTCCTAAGTGAAGCCTCCTTTGTGGCACTTTCTCTTTCTGGGGTCTGACCCAGCTGGTTTTGTATGGCCAGATACCGGAGCAGCACCAAAGGATCTCCCTGCTTTCCAGCCCGATGGTGATCACCAGGCGTAACCAGGGTATCGAGTGGGTTTCTTTTTGTTCTCCCACTGTAATATTGTAAATTATTCTTTTAAGGCGTTTAGCCGACGAGCAAGTGTTAGCTCGATTGCAGCTTTTACTTATTGTCTGCCTACGGGCTGTAACATGATTGACAAGCCCCGGGGGTTGATCATGTATGACTGAACTCTTTCTAGTCCTCACATTTTGTAACGACTAGCTTCATGATCATTTCGAATATGTAATGTATGGGACGCCTTACTATTGTGTATTTGGTGGTCTGACATCTTGTAACTATTATTAGTTGGTTGAGATTGAGACAATAGGCTATTTTATGACCTTAAGAGACTGATAGATTGTAGTGAAACCCTCACATATCTAGACAGCCGTGACCGTATAGCGGCGTGGATTCCATTCCGTTATACGTAGCTGGCTATGTACGCCTCCGCTCTCCAGTATTCTGGTTCTGGGGCGTTACAACACATGAGTCAACTCACCAGTTCCGTTGAACTCATCCATCAATTACCCTATTCACAATTTTTTTCCCAACGTCACATGCACTTCTCAACTTATTACAACATACATGGCCACTTTTCTTATTCCCACATTCCAAATAGCATTCACAATATAGCATACTATGGCATCGAGTCATTGTTGGGTTATTTGTGTCCAAACCAACAACAATTATTCATTCAGGGGCACCATAATGTATATAAACTTATTGTATGGAACTTCCAGTGAGCAGCCAAGAGGGTCAACAAACTTTCAGACACGAACAACATAGGATGATTACCGAACAACAACAACATAATCGCGGAAGCAATCTTTGATTTAATCGCGGAAGCAACGTTGAGTGATCGTGGAAGCAACTTTGGTTAATCGTCGATGCAACTTTGATTTGAAACGAATCAAAGAAGAGATCAAAGGACGTAAAGCCGTGCTCTGATACCAATTTGTCACGCCCCGATTCGTAGAGTCAATTATTCATATATTTTATCTCTTAGAATCGATCGTCCTCGCTTGGACGTGATGCCGTACAAGTCTGGTATTGCACTTGTACAAGACAAAGAGGGTACATAATTGATAATCTTCAAATAAGAACACATCGCAGCAAAAAAAGCATACAAATTGAAGTTAATGAGGACAATCTTTCTCATTGAGTAGAAATTCATCACTTCTTTATAGCAGCGGAAATAAAATGATAACTTGAAGTCACACAGAGATATATAGAACTTTATTCTCTTTATTGATAATTGAAGAAGAGTACAAGACTTGTATTGAAATACAATGCTTACAACACATCTTTCTTTACATTGAAAGCCAACTGAACAATGCTACACAGCTTACAATTTGATACCTGGATACATTGGATTACAATTCGATATACCGACTTGGCTTCCAACTCACTGGTACAACAGATTACACTGTTCCATACATTATGCCCTTTATAAACAGAAGACATCATCTTGTACATAATATTGCAACCAATAGTATATGTCTTGAATAACCTGATACACAATGGAACATGAGCTAGCAAAGTACAATGTCTCATAGAGCTGAATATCTCAAAATTGGATAGAAACAACCTAGCCAACATGGGAAAAGTATGCAAATGAAAGTAAGCGCCATGGAATGTAAAATAAGAGCAACCTCCTCAGAGTATTGATGGCAATGATAGAAACACAGTATGCTGATCTCCTTAGTACTCTCTCTCATTATTTTCCCTCTATTCCATATGCTAGCTACATCAATCTGAACCTATGTATCTCCTTAACGTCATAGGGAATTGTGGTGTTGTATAAGGTACATGATTAAATGGAATTGAGACCCTTGAACAAGATAATAGTTCCTTTGAAGTTTCCATCATAAAAGCAGACTTGCTTCTGTCTCAAAAGCTTAAAAATATTCTGGAAGAAAATGTTATAGAAACAGGATTTACGGAAAGGGTTGGTGGTGGTTCTTGCAATTTATTTATTTATGAGTTTCAGGCTACAAGTCTACAACATGACTTATTGAGTAGCCTTTAACATTGAATCTGTTAAAAGAACAGAGGAATTGAGATCCTGTGGTGTTGTATAAGGTACATGGTTGAATGGAATTGAGACCCTTGAACAAGATGTCAGTTGCTTTGATGTTTCCATCATGAAAGCAGACTAGCTTCCATCTCAAAAGCTTCAAATATTCTGGAAGAAAAATGTTATAGAAAAAGGACTTGTCACTTACGTAAAGGGTTGGTGATGGTTTGTTCTTGGAACTTTTTATTTATGAGTTTCAGGCTACAACATGACTTATTGAGTTGCCTCTAACATTGAATCTGTTAAAAAAAGACAGCACAATTGAGGTTCTCCATGTGAAGTAGGTTCATTGTCAGTCAAAATGGCTATGATCTTTTAAGCATGGAGACATGAGAGATTCTTTTCCGTTGTTGTAGGCAGAGTCTTACAAAATAATAATAAGAAGAAACATGTAGCACAAGCTGTTCAACTATGTACTTGGAAACAAATAGCAAACGAAGAAAAGGGTAAGTTTAGTTCAATACGAGTCATATGACAGTATCCTCTTTTAGTCTTTCTGCATAGTAAATCAAGTCCCACCAAATCTTTTTGTTTTTTGGGATAAGGCCCGTCATTAATGACCGTTCCTTTCATGGGCGACTAGCACCAAGACTCCCTCCCATTTAAGTATTGCCCGTGCTGGGATTCGAACCTACACCCACTCCTTTCCTCCCTTACTAGTATTATCATTAAAACAACCAACAAAAACTTTTTAAGCTCAATGTGGAATCCACTCTTTTCAACTTTTAAGCTCGTCTAGAGAACATTGATACCTTGACAGACGAACAAGGGCGGACCCATTCACAAGTTTGAGCCCCTACTGAAATTTCAAAAGCAAAATGTCAAGTACAAGTCCCTAAAAACAAAACAACAAAACAAAACAATAAAAATAAATTTAAAAAAAAGCTTTAATAAATTGATTAGGTACTTTCCCAATTTGTTCCTTGCCTCAAAACTCTCTTTTTTTGTCCTCTTCCCAAATGTTGGGTCTTCTAGAACAACTAGACACTTCTTCCTCCCTTCCAGCCTCCTCCAACCGCGGCTGCTCCAAAACTTCAACCCTGGTGGCTCTTCAGATATTAACTACCGTTCCTCAAACAACATCTCCACCTCTGTTCACGATGGGCAATGATGAGTGAAGGTTTTGTAAATTTTGTTCAAGACTAGCCTCAATAGTATTGTTTCTACTCGCAGCTAACTGCAATCTGCTAACCATAGTGCTCGCCACTGTGTTATTGTAATCACCGCGCAATACTCCCACGAGACAGTGAAGTGCACTTGCGACCACATTGCAGTGGTACTGCAAAGGAAAATAGGCTACTACGATAACGCTGCAAATGAGTGGTCAGGTGCTGGAGAAATTGGCAACCTCCTCAGAGAAATACAGCTACTACTGATACTCCTAGAGGTCCTCCTATTCAAGCTCCAAATATGAGCATGACAAATCCTGTCCGGTCAGTAAAAAGCTACCAAGTCAACAAGCACCTCAAAGAGCTAGTGCTACCTCACAAAAACTGAACTGAATTCACTGAACCCATGATTAAGACGATGAACTAGGAGCTCACGAGGACTTGTCAATGTTGTCAATGACTTCCTAGCAGTCAGTACTCCCAATTATTATCGTTTCTTCTAACAGAAAGATAATGCTAATTAATTAAATAAACAACAATGAGTCTTCTCCTTGATGCCAGTAAAGTCTCAGAAATAAATGAACAATACAATCTTCACAGAATAAACACAATGAGGCAATTCATTATTATGCAATTGCATGGTTAATTTCATTCCATCATTT
Source organism: Iris pallida (assembly GCA_029216955.1). NCBI lineage: Eukaryota > Viridiplantae > Streptophyta > Magnoliopsida > Asparagales > Iridaceae > Iris > Iris pallida. The sequence continues at coordinate 10,393,227 of JANAVB010036419.1, read as the reverse complement.
ATATTTACATGTAGTTTTACTACTATCGTGTAAAATAAAATTAATCCAAAACCTTATATCTCCAAATTAAAATCAAAATTCTTATGAAAAAATTGGGAGGAAAATAAATCGTACCCACTGGAGTCGGAGTCGAGTGGTAGCCGTCAGTTTCTTGGTGGTCCTGAAATTGGTACAGGCAAAATCGAGAATAAATATGTATGCCGTAAAAATCAGATCGAACTCAATAAAAAGGAGGAAATTCCTAAATAAAAAGGAGGAAATTGGAGAACATAAAAAGAAAGACTGTAGAGAGAGACGCCTGTAGAGAGGAGAAACGAGAGACGTCAGTAGAGAGAGAGAGGAGAAAGTGAAACGAGAGAGAGAGAGAGAGAGAGAGAGAGAGAGAGAAAGTGAGAACCCACGGGAGAGAGAGGTGAGAACCTGTGGGAGAGAAGTGAGAACCTACGGAAGAGAGAGCAGCGAGAGAGAATGAGAACCTCCGCTTGAGAGAGAGAGAGAGAGAGAGAGAGAGGGGTTATCTCTGCCTTTAGCGATTAATACATCCGCGGGAAACAAAAAATATGGGCGTACGATTCAGATTTTTGGGAAATTTGGGACATTCATTGTGTGCCATGTTTTTAGTATAGTCAAATATGGCGTTTCAATGCACCCCATAAATAATATAATTGTTGTATTCTAAATCCTTTTACGACATTCACTGAAATGTATGTCGTGAATTAACTATTTACGGCATACTTTTTATGAGCGTCTTAAATTTTTTTTTTTTTTTGAGAACAAACTTTCATAAACAATCACAAAGATACATTGTTCATATCATGTAAGACATGAGATGTTATACATGATGGAATCTCATTGTATACATAAATGAGATTAGAGATATTTGAAAGCATAGCATGAGTAGCTAAAGAGTGGGCACAAGAATTTGCTATCCTGTTAATGTGGATAAAAGAGAGATTAGAGTTAGATTGTTTAGCCATTCGTGCATCTTCAATGAAATGTCGAGCACGCCAAAGAGGAAATGTATCGAAAGTGTTGATTGAATCGATGAGTGGCTTGCAATCTCCTTCAATTATAACCTCCTGAAGCTGATGTCTGCTGCAGATATCAAGAGAAAGTCGTATCCCCATGGCTTCGGCTTCAAGTGGTGTGCCTCCTTCCTCTGCAATCGAAAGAGCTAGTAAGAAATTGCCCTGAAAATCTCGAAGCACAGCTCCTGCCGACATCTTCCCTTCCAAGAAAGCACCATCAAAATTGATTTTCATTGCATTGCCTTTAGGAGGATTCCATCTGATTGAATTGTTAAGACTGGATGTTGAAAGCACAGTTGAAGATAGTCCTTTGTTCATAGCTTCAAATTTTTCCTTCATGTGGACAGCGTCTTCATAGATTTTCTTTCCATCAATAGCTTGCTTCTCGAATATGTATTTATTCCTTGCCTTCCAAATGTACCATAATATGTAGAAACATCTTGAAGTTTTCTCCAGATCTCCTTCTTTCAACAATGAATTGATAAAAGATGTTATCGAGCAATCAACCGTTAAGGTGTGATTAATTGCTGGAAAGTGATTCCATGTTGTACCTGTTTGTGGACAATGCAAAAGAAGGTGGTTAGTATTTTCAAAATGTACCTGGCATAGAGGACATGATGCATCAATGTTGCTCATACGACGATGGATATTTTCTTTTGTTGGAAGAGAGTTGGTTAGAGCTCTCCACACAAATGTTATAACTTTAGGACTGATGCATTTTATTCCCCAAAGCTTTCTCCAGTCATTGAATTCAGGAAGAGAACTACTGGTTTCATTATTCCTCATAAGCTCATGAATTGATCTATATGCAGATTTAGAAGTAAGGACCCCGTCCACTGTATGCTTCCACATTAGTTTATCCATATTGCAGTTAATAGAGAGATGAATCTTCATGATGGCATTAGCTTCACTGGGTGGGAAAAGGATGTTGATCAAATTTTGCTTCCATGTCTTCGTCTCACTATTGATAAGATCAGATACTTTGTGTACCCAATTGCTGCTAAATTCATATCCTTGAACCCGATGATTTGATATAGAAGGAACCCAGGGATCCATCCAAATATTAATAAGGGAGCCATCTCCTATAGACCAGATCACATTGTTCATCAGGAACTGTCTGCTGTTGAGTATACTGGACCACACACATGAATTTGTAGGGGCTGGTGAAACTGACCAGAATGATGTTGATGTGAGATATTTGGATCGAAGAAAAGAAGCCCAGAGTGAATCCTGATTAGTTAGGAATTTCCAACAGAGTTTAAGAAGAAGGGAAAGATTGGATATATGAGGATCTCTGATACCTAACCCTCCCTGAAACTTTGGTTTTGTAAAACGACTCCAAGCAGTATAATGAAGCTTCTTCTTATCAATGGAATCCCACCAGAAATTACGTTGATCTTTGGCTAGGATTTCTGATACTTTTTTAGGAATATGGTAGGAAGAAAGGTAGTATGTAGGGAGTGATCCAAGTGTCGATTTGATAAGAGTTGTTCTCCCTGCATGAGAGAGACATTTCCGTTGCCATCCTTGCAGTCTAGTAGAACTGGCTTCCAACAGTTTGGTGTATGTAGAGAATCTTTTCTTCGATTGTAGAAGTAAATGTCCCAGGTATTTGTCATTAATTTTCATAGGTTGAACACCCAAGAGATTGATATACAAGAAACGCATAATAGGATCAGTTTTTTTGGATATGAAAACAGAGGACTTTTCATAGTTGATTCTCTGACCCGACCATGTTTCAAAAGTACTAAGAATGATCTTCAGTTGGGTGATATTAGGGAGTGAACTTGTTCCAAAAATAAGCAAATCATCTGCAAATGCAAGATGAGAAAAGGATAGGGGACTGTTACGAATTTTCAAACTGTCGTACAGTGAGTTTCTTTCCATAATTTTGATGAGTGTCGAGAGAATCTCCATACTCATAATAAAAAGATATGGTGAGAGGGGACAACCCTGACGAATGCCTCTAGCAGGATGGAATGTTTTGGAAGGGATTCCATTAATAAGAATGGCAAGAGAAGATGTTGAGACACATTGACAGATGAGTTCATGAGATTTACCACAAATACCAAAACCTTTGAGAACTTGACTAATGATTCCCTATCCTAGCCTATCATAGGCTTTGGACATGTCCACTTTCAGAGCAAAAGCACTATTCGAAGGAGATAAAGTGTGGATAGAATGAAATATTTCATGAGCCATGACTACATTGTCTCCTATATTTCGACCAGGAACAAAAGCATTCTGATTTTGATTGATCAGCTTGTCAAGATGAGGACGAATCCTGTTTGTAATAATTTTGGAGATTACTTTGTATAACACATTACAAAGAGCAATAGGACGGAAGTCAACAGGTTTTGTTGGATGTTTAACTTTTGGAATAAGAGCAATGTGAGTGTGATTCAAATGTTTAGGCATAGAGGCAGTAATGAAGAAGTTTTGGATTAACTGGGTTACCTCTGTCCCAATAGAGTTCCAACATTTCTGGTAGAATAGTGCAGGATAGCCATCTGGACCAGGAGATTTGAATGGACTCATGCTATCGACAACCAATTTGATTTCTTCTTCTTGTGGCACTGAACAAATGATGTTGTTGTCAGCTTCAGAAATTTTTGGGAGTTCAGCTAGAATATGCTCTGGAATAGGAGATGTATCCACATAGTTGAATATACTTTTGAAGTGTTCAGTGAATGTGTCTGCAATGTCCCTGTGCTCTGTTACTTGTTCTCCATTGTCTTTAGTGATAATGTGAATTTGGTTTCTTTGTTTCCTGGCTGTAGCTGATAGATGAAAGAACCTAGTGTTCTTATCCCCTTCTTTTAACCATGCAACATTGGATCTTTGTTTCCAATACAGTTCCTTTTGAAGATGTAATTTGTTCAATGACATCTGAACTTCCCTTTCTTTGGTGTAAGAATCAACTGTTGGTGCATTCGACTGAATTTTGAGAAGTCTGGATTCCACTCTTTTGATAGACTCATTTAAACGTCCAACTCGGGAATATCCCCATCTTTTCAATTGAGGTAAAAGCTGTTTAAGCTTAGAGATAAGATTCGTTGAATGAATGTTGGCCCATGTAGATTTAAGAGTTTGCTTGAAATCTTCTTCTAACACCCAAGCTGCTTCAAATCTCTGGGGTGGTCTTTGTGTTCTACCATTGATGTTCAGAAGAAGTAGAATAGGGCAATGATCACTATTAAGACTAGGTAAGTGGAGAAGGCCTGCATTTGGATGAAGTGATCGCCACTGAATGTCAACCATAGCTCGATCAAGACGTTCTGCCACATAGCTGTGAGGTTGTCTCCTATTGTTCCAAGTATAGGCTGGACCACAATAGCCTATATCAATTGCCGCAGAGCGATTGTACCATCTAATGAATGACTTATGATGGTTGTAGTTGAATTGATTTCCTCCAAACTTCTCTTCTTCAGACAGAATACTGTTACAATCACCCAGACATATCCAGGGGTTCATGATTGATAGAGTGATTGATTCCATTTCATTCCAAAACAAGTGTCGATCAGGAATACCAGGTGGCCCATAGACACAAAGGAGATTCCATTTCTGAGAGTAACCTGGTAACTGAAGACTTGTATGAATGTGGTTTGCAGAGGAAGATAGAACACTTAATGTGATATCAGGATCCCAGCATAAAAGTAATCCTCCAGATAGTCCATTGGCAGCAACAGAGCAATGATGTGGATAACCCAAAATAAAAGCAATTGAATCTGCATTTGTTGACGAGCACCTCGTTTCTGATAGGAAAAGGATTTTAGGACGAGTTGCACGGAGAAATGATTTGATTGTCCGAATTGTAGGGTCATTTCTCAAACCCCTACAATTCCAGGATAGAATCATGAGGAGGGAGGCTGTTGTAGGCCAGCCGCGCCTTTGCCTCTGTTGAGAAGAATCTGGGATCTTTTGAGTGGTCTAGTGTCATCAGTAAACATATCTGGAATTGAACTTGGGGATCGTGGTCTTTTGAGTTTCAAAAGATCCTCATGTGGAAGACTGATAGAATCAGATAATTCTTTGATTTTTGTGGAATTGATAGGATCTATTTGGTTTGTGAGGAGTGAGTAATGAATCTGATTCTCAGGTATTGAAATAGGATTTGTAGGCGAAAGTGATTGCAATAGAGATGTGAAGGTGGTAGATAAGGAAATAGGTGTTACACAGTAGGTAGGCTTTGAATCAGCTGGTTTGATGTTGGTTGTGGTAGGGAGATGAGTAGTAGAAATCTGGTTGTGAAAGTGAATTATGGCTGGTTGTGAATCAATAGTAGGATGGAGGAGTTGTGATGATGTTGTTAAAATAGGACATTTGGGAAGACCAACTTTTGGAAGAAGATTATTTAGGGGATCAGAAGATACTGATATGTTAAACACAGTATCAGTTAACTGTGGAGATGTGGTGACAAGGATATTTGTGGAATTTACCGTTTCAGAAATAGTAGAGCTTGGTATTTGTGGAATTATTGGAAAGGGATATGTAGATTTGACATTGGCAGTTGTTGGAGAAGTAGTTATAGGAATATGAGAACAGGCTGAAATTGTGGTGTTAGTGGGAAGTAACTGAGCACACTTGGTTTGAGTAACTGTTTGATCCCTGTGAATAACCGTCGCCGGAAGATGATCGGAAATTTCATGTGGAGGTGGAGTAGAGTTTGAAATCTTCCTATGTCCTGACATGGGTATAGATGAAAGACGAGCTGATGGTATAGAAACAGGGGATGGTGTATCTATGGTCATTGATGGATAAGGAGAGGAAGTATTAGGATTATCAATGGACATTAATGAAGTAGTAGATGAACTTTTGGGATTATCAGTGGGATTTTTAAGATGATCAATAGACAATGATGTAGGAGTAGATGAACTGTTGGGATTTTCCAAAGGCAATGATGTGGTGGTAGAAGCAGTTTTTTGATGATGAGACTCAGAAGCAGAAGGTTGATGAACTTGATCAGAAACTTCAAACTGTGAAGAATCAATTTGTGTAGAGAAATTCTTCGATGTACCTCTTTTACTGGTTGCATTCTTGAATCTATCTGCATGAGTAACACAAATGGAAAAATCTAGACGCTTGTCTAATAATTCCTGTAATTTAATCTTCTGATCATCCGACCAATTATCATTCATCAGATTTGCATATTTCTTGTGAATATTGCACTTTCTGATACTGTGACCTATGCAACCACAGAACAGACAAAACTTTGGAAGTCTTTCATACTTCAATGAAACAGTGCACTCCTTGTTACTTCCCAAAGAAATATTGAAGTTCCTGATGAGAGGTTGAGTAATGTCAATTCGAATTCGTACCCTTGCAAATAAGGACCATTTGATGGCTTCTTCTTCAGTTGGAGCTTGAATAGGGCCAATCCTGGAAGCAATTTCTGATACAAATTCGATGGTAAGAAGGTTCACAGGGAGTCCATGTAATTGTATCCAGAAGTCACATTCAGAAAACTTATAATCTTTAGGTACTTTGTTGGGAAGACATCTTTCAATAATCAACATATATTTGTTCAGCTTCCAAGGACCATTTGCTAAAACATGTTCCAGATCTCCTCTGTTTTCAAATTTTGCTGCATACGAACCATCATGATATTCAGACACCTTAACATTGCCTTTGATCTTCCATAGCCGAGGAATAGTGGAGATTATGATGTGAGGAGGATATACTTTCTGCGTGAAGAGCTTGAAGAAGAGGTAATTGTGCCAATCTGCCTGTGGATTGTTTCTTTGAGATTTGCCAATTTCCACAGTATCAATCGAGGAAGAAGAGAGCAGGGATGCCAGTTGAGAAATAGTATCTTCATAGGATGAATCTTCTGATGTAGACATGATGAGGAGGAAGAAGAAGTAGGTGGTGGTGATCAGAGGAGGGTGGAGATGATTTGGAGAAGAAGAGATTAACCTGGTTGGCAGTTGAAAATCGCCATCAGAGGGGAGGCGTGGTGATGTTTTTTTTTAGAGCGTCTTAAATTCAATGTCGTAAAAAATTACTTTTCTTGTAGTGACCAAACCTAGCTGTAGCTCCTCCATCTCCAAACATTGGACGTTTTCCAAGTCGCCAGAGTCATAGTCGATCACAGATTCACAGCAGTCAATTATACGAACGTATGGTGGTTGCTGGTTTGGAGAAAATTCTTTTTCAAAAATTAGAAGGCAGGCGGCGATTGAACATTAAATTGGCAGGCAAGGACGTTAATTTTCTTCATTGATTCTTAACCGCACAAATGAGCTACAAAGAGCCATGCACAGTCAAACTTGGTGGCTGAACCAATTTCCCACTTGATCATTCATTCATTCCTTAGAATTATTAAGTACTTGTAGTTGTTAGTTGTTACTTATGCTTCTATAAATATTTGCATACTTGTAATCTAATCTTCACTTCACTTCACTTCACTTGGTACGTACATGCAATAGTATCTGTGCATGCATGCATTGATCGATCAGAGACTAACTTGATTAATTAGACGACGATCGATCGATCGGATCGACTCCATCTCCTTACACTAAAAGCAATTAGTGCATGCTGTTAATTTTCTTCATTGATTCTTAACCTCACAAATGAGCTAGAAAGAGCCATGCACAGTCAAACGTGGTGGCTGAACGAATTTGCCACTTGATCATTCATTCATTTCTTAGAATTATTAAGTACTTGTAGTTGTTACTTATGCTTCTATAAATATTTGCATACTTGTAATCTAATCTTCACTTCACTTCACTTCACTTGGTACGTACATGCAATAGTATCTGTGCATGCATGCATTGATCCATCAGAGACTAACTTGATTAATTAGACGACGATCGATCGATCGGATCGAATTCGAATCGACTCGACATGGCTGCTGCTACTATCGAGAGCATCAGCAACTTCATCTTGAAACCTTCTCCGTCGGCGTCGATGCCAAATATTAATCACCTCCCCAACGCCGTGACGCCGTTGACAGTCTTCGACAGAGCGGCCGGCAACATCCACTACCCAGTCCTCATGGCCTTCCGCTCTACCATGCCCTCCAACTCCGTCCTCACCGAGAGCCTTTCCCGAGTCCTCGCTCCCTACCCCCACCTCGTCGGAACAATCGACTACGACAGCTGCTCCCGCCCCAGCTTCATCCTCAACAGTGCCGGAATCCGTCTCGTCGAGACCCGAGTCAATATGCCCATGGACGAGAAGGACCTCATCCACGACCCCACCACGCACGGCAGCCTGTACCCCCGCGTCCACGACGGGGCCAAAGAGGTGTTCCAGGTCCAGCTCAACCGCTACGCCTGCGGAGGCATGGTCATCGGCTTCACCATCTCGCACACCGTCGCGGACGGCCACTCCATCTTCCGCTTCATCGCCCGATGGGCCGAGGCGGCACGTGGGCTCGCCGCCGCCGCCCTTCCCCCTTATTACAACGTGGACCGGAACTCCCTCTTCGTGCCGAGGAATCCCCCGGCGTGCCAGTACGACCACCGGGAGAACGAGTCCAAGCAGCTGGTGAACATGAAGTCACCCGCCGCTGCCGCCAAGTCTCCCGTGGACAACCTGACTATCCAGTTCCCTGCCGAGTTCATATCAGAGCTCAAGAGGAGAGTTCCCTACAGGTGCACCACCTTCGAGTGTCTCTTAGCTCACGTATGGAAGAAGATTGTCATAGCGCGCGGCCACGACCACGACGAGAGGGCGAGAATAAGAATAGCCGTCAACGGAAGGGGAAAGATTGTTAGTCCCGGGGCTTGATCAGAGATGGTAAAACAGATGCAACAGAGATCTACGATGATACAAAAACCAAATAACCCGATTACAATATGGAGGAGGGAAATAGAGAAGAGAAGATCTCTCGTTCTTCCTTGCAAACGTGTTGCAATTGGGACAGAACGAGTTACAATAATCTAGAGAAAGATGAGAAGAAGAAAAATGCTGCACTACCAAAATACACTCATTTAGCGACGGTTTTTTAGCGACGGACTTTTTCCGTCGGTATTAGCGACGGTTTCGTGGCCGCTCAGCGATTGATTTCCGACTACAAGCCTTTGCCATTTTTATTTTAATTTTAGGGGGAGGAAAGGTCGCACATCCGTCGCTAGACTGTCGGTGTTATAGCGACGGATTTACCGTCGTCGCTACATAGTCGATTATTTGGCAGGAATTGTATAGGAAATTGGCGGGACATATTTGCGACGACTTAGCGACGGAAATTCAGTCGGCACTTATCAAAAAAGGCGACTGCTGGGCGACGGTTTTTTACCAGTCGCTCGTCCGTCGCTATATAAACGTTCCAGACTTTAAATGGAACGGCGGAGGGAACTTTTTGCATTCCCCCCAAATTCACTCTCTCTCCTCTCTCTCTCTCTCTCTCTCTCTCTCTCTCTCACCGGTGTCGGCTTCGGTGATCGGCGTCGGTGTCGTCGTCGGCGTCGGCGTCCTCTCCTCTCTCTCTCCCGAAGGTAACCCCCTCTCTCTCTCTCTCTCTCTCTCTCTCTCTCTCTCTCTCGCGGTGTTATATAGGGGCTGGGCGGCGCGCTTGGGGCTGGGCTGTCCGGGGCTTGGCGGCTGGCTTGGGTCGGGGGCTGGGCGGTGGGCTTGGGGCGGGGGCGTCGGGGGCTGGGCGGCGGGCTTGGGGCTGGGGCGTCGGGGGCTGGACGGCTGGCTTGGGTCGGGGTCTGGACGGTGGGCTTGGGGCGGGGGCGTCGGGGTCTGGGAGGCGGGCTTGGGGTTGGGACGTCGGGGGCTGGGCGGGGGCGTCGGGGTCTGGGAGGCGGGCTTGGGGTTAGGGCGTCGGAGGCTGGGCGGCTGGCTTGGGTCGGGGTCTGGGCGGTGGGCTTGGGGCGGGGGCGTCGGGGTCTGGGAGGCGGGCTTGGGGTTGGGGCGTCGGGGACTGGGCGGCTTGCTTGGGTCGGGGTCTGGGCGGTGGGCTTGGGACGGGGGCGTCGGGGTCTGGGAGGCGGGCTTGGGGTTGGGGCGTCGGGGGCTGGACGGCTGGCTTGGGTCGGGGGCTGGGCGGTGGGCTTGGGGCGGCGACGTCGGGGGCTGGGCGGCTGGCTTGGGGCGGGGGCGTCGGGGGCTGGGCGGCTGGCTTGGGTTGGGGGCTGGGCGGTGGGCTTGGGGCGGCGGCGTCGGGGGCTGGGCGGCTGGCTTGGGGCGGGTGCGTCGGGGCTATTTGCAACCGACGCACACCCATAATCACTCTTCATATATATATGCAACCGAACTACTGGGCGGCAGGCTTGGGGCGGCAGGCTTGGGGCGGCGGGCTTTGGTCGGGGGCGGCGGGTGGCTTTGCTTCTCAAATTCATCTGAGTTTATATATTGGCTAAATAATGTGTTATCCATATTGGGTGATCCATTAGTTTGGTGGTGTTTGGATTAGTAAATGTGAATATATATGGGGTTTGGATTCATGGTGTATATGTTCACTGTCTCAAGGACAGTGCGAGTTCTATCAGTTGTGTGCTTCTGTATAGATGTATATATCTATACATCTAGCTGTGATATACATATGTGTATGTGACAATCTCAGTTAGCGACGGACTAGTTACCGGTTAGCGACGGATATTTCCAGCTCCATTAATTGCATTAATCTATGGTACGACATGGTGATGGATATTCCCTGCAACCATTCGACTGGCGAGGCAGAAACTATGTTGCCGTAGATAAAGTTGCCTGTCCTCCGACCCTCATCCCTCGGTAATGATGATACGACAACCTATCACTATATCTTATATAGTAGTAGATGATGTCTTAGTATTACATTAGTGAGTTCATCTTGATTCTGTTACGTACGTCCTTCAGATACTAGATACGATAAGGTTAACATATACTACACGATATGTATATAGAATATAGATGATTCACACTAATGTATGCTAGAATGAATCTTGGGTTGTGTTCTGAGCCATCCGTTCTCACACTTAAAACACATAAGAATTAGTAGTATGAGAGCGCCGGAGAGAGTGAGAGCGCCGGAGGGGGGGGGGAGGAGAAAGAGAGAGTAAAATGGTACGACATGGTGAAGTAGTACTGTATTTTGGCTCCAGTTCCGGCTCCATTTGATCTCCGGTACGACATGGTGATCAGGACATAGTACCTGCTGCCATTCGACTGGCGAGGCAGAAACTATGTAGCCGTAGATAAAGTTGACTGTCTTCCGACCCTCATCCCTCGGCAATGATGATACGACAACCTATCACTATATCTTATATAGTAGTAGATGATGTCTTAGTATTACATTATGTGAGTTCATCTTGATTCTGTTACGTACGTCCTTCAGATACTAGATACGATAAGAACATATACTACACCATATGTACAGAACATAGATGATTCACACTAATGTATGCTTGAATGAATCTTGGTTTGTCTTCTGAGCCATCCGTTCTCACACTTGGCAAAAAATCGAATTTTTTATACTTTATCGGCTTTCGAAAATGTACTCAAATTACATGATGGTTCCTTTAGTTAGCTTGCTTCTGTTACAATTATATTATTTGTGACTATCGATCTTACCAGATGGCACCCATGACCCGAGGAGCGGCACGTCGTTTGAGGAAAACAGTGAATGCTGAGGTAGCTCCTCCTACAGTTAAGGAGGAAGTGGCACCGGTTGCTAGTGAGACCGGGAGTTCTATTCATCCAGCACCGATAGCTAGTGAGACCGAGAGGACTCTTCATGCAATCCTTACAATGGACGACAGCTCTCCTCGCGCCAAAAATCTCGCTTTTTCGAGGTGGTTGCGTGAACGTATCACTAAGCGTTTGCGTGAGCAGCGTGGTTCTCATTAGCTATTAGTACTTATTTGTATTAGACTATTTGTATTGGGTTGTTTTTGTATTAGACTATTTGTATTGGACTACATATTGAGTTGTTTTTGTATTAGACTATTTGTACTGTCCTCCGACCCTCATCCCTCGGCAATGACGATACGACAACCAACAAGAGAGAATACTAGATCCATCTCAGTATGACGTATACTCTGATATATCACAATTACAAAAATGATATCAGTAGTGGGATTGAGTGCTGGAGGAGATATTATCAGAGTATACGTCCTACTCAGATGGGTCTTCCACCGTTACTAATTTTTTCTGACAGCATAGTAGATGTGCTCCGTCAACAGATTCTTGCTCCGAGCCAAAACTTTGTCCCGGAGCTCAAGTAGACATCCTTCGTGTAGAGCTCGAGTGAGAGGTTCCTGACAGCATGGTGGTCTTATTTGTCAAAGTATCCGTGCTCATCCCACATTGGTTGTGGGACGAGCACGGATACTTTGACAAAGGAGACCACCATGCTGTCAGGAACCTCTCACTCGAGCTCTACACGAAGGATGTCCACTTGAGCTCCGGGGCAAAGTTTTGGCTCGGAGCCATATTCTGTTGACGGAGCACATCCACCATGCTGTCAAAAAAAAATAGTAACGGTGAGAGACCCATCTGAGTAGGACGTATACTCTGATAATATCCCCTCCAGCACTCAATCCCACTACTGATATCATTATTGTAAAGGTGATCTCTCAGAGTATACGTCCTACTCAGATGGATCTCTCAGAGTATCCTCTCCGGTTGGTTGTGTTCTGTGCCATCCGTCCCAGGGATTTGATTCTGTATTTTGGTTTCTGTATTTTGGCACCAGCTCCATTTGCATTAATCTACGGTACGACATGGTGATCACGACATAGTCCCTGCATCCATTCGACTGACGAGGCAGAAACTATGTAGCCGTAGATAAAGTTGACTGTCTTCCGACCCTTATCCCTCGGAAATGATGATACGACAACCTATCACTATATCTTATATAGTAGTAGATGATGTCTTAGTATTACATTATGTGAGTTCATCTTGATTCTGTTACGTTCTTCAGATACTAAATACGATAAGAACATATACTACACCATATGTACAGAACATAGATGATTCACACTAATGTATGCTAGAATGAATCTTGGCTTGTGTTCTGAGCCATCCGTTCTCACACTTGAAGATAAATCGAATTATAACGACGGATATTAGGTTACTCTTCAGGATAATTGATGTCTATTTTATATTAATTTGGTTTGGTCTATATGATTCTTGGATAATTGGCGTGCATTAAATTCGTATGTGCATATTTGGTCTATGTGATTCTTGGATAATTGGTGTGCATTATATATTGGTTTGGTTTATGCATATTTTTGTGAACAGGGAAAGTGCTGCTATTTTTTTTCAAAAAAATTCTCAGTTACCGGTTAGCGACGGATATTTCCAGCTCCACTTGCATTAATCTACGGTACGACATGGTGATCAGGACATAGTCCCTGCAGCCATTCGACTGGCGAGGCAGAAACTATGTAGCCGTAGATAAAGTTGCCTGTCCTCCGACCCTCATTCCTCGGCAATGATGATATGACAACCTATCATTATATCTTATATAGTAGTAGATGATGTCTTAGTATTACATTAGTGAGTTCATCTTGATTCTGTTACGTTCTTCAGATACTAGATACGATAAGAACATATACTACACCATATGTACAGAACATAGATGATTCACACTAATGTATGCTAGAATGAATCTTGGCTTGTGTTCTGAGCCATCCATTCTGATCAAGCATCTTCCTTCTCCTCTCCTCCACCATGGCTCTGAACCAATCTGCTCCTCCCTACTTCCTTTCTTTTTATTTGACTCTCTCAGCCACATATGACATCCAGCTCAAGTGTAGAGTCGGGGGAGAAGAAGTGGGCAGGAAGAGAAGGGAGAAGCAGCACAGTTGCGGCATGACCCGGAGGGTGTGTATAGGAGAACTATGAAGAAAACCTATGTACTTCCTCCGGGTCATGCCTCCGGCTGTGCTGCTTCCCCCTCCTCTTCCTGTCCACTTCTTCTCCCCCGACTCTAAACTTGAGCTGGATGTCATATGTGGCTGAGAGAGTCAAATAAAAAGAAGGAAAGTAGGGAGGAGAAGATTGGTTCAGAGCCATGGTGGAGGAGAGGAGAAGGAAGATATTTGATCAGAACGGATGGCTCAGAACACAAGCCAAGATTCATTCTAGCATACATTAGTGTGAATCATCTATGTTCTTATCGTATATAGTATCTGAAGGACGTAACAGAATCAAGATGAACTCACTAATGTATGCTAGAATGAATCTTGGGTTGTGTTCTGAGCCACTCGTTCCTTTACTTGGGAATTAAGTCATTCGACTGGTGAGGCAGCAACTATAAGGCTACTTGCTTGTTCTTCCAACTTTAAATTACAAGATTACTACATTAGGTTACATAAATCACTAACCTCATCGCGGCCAATGTTTACAGTCTTGGTCTCAACTGTCTTCGATGCTATGATCCCATGCTTTCAGAAAATAGACAACGCAGACTCCATGGAATAGAATGGCCTTACATGCAAATCGTCTGTGATTATGTATCTTTTCCCTCCTTTCACAAACATGCCATCCTTGTTGCCTCCATCTGCAACCCCCTCCCACGCAATATCCTCATCCATTGCCTTACCACAGGGACATCGAGCGCCAATAACCGAACTATACAGACGGTGAGTCTTGGTGTAGCACTCAAATGTGGGGCACCCGTAAATTCGTCGAGGTTTTAAATCATCGACATTGAGTTTTAAACCCTCACGTAGCCTTTCTGCTTCACTTCTAGGCTCGAGCAGGATCTTCTTGCAAGCTTCGGTCTCCAGATACTTAGTGTCAAGATTCTGGACGCTTTCGTAGAGCATGTCAACGCATCCTAGCGTCAATTTCCTGCCGAGGAAATTGACGCTAGGATGCGTTGACATGCTCTACAAAAGCGTCCAGAATATTGACACTAAGTATCTGGAGACCGAAGCTTGCAAGAAGATGCTGCTCGACCCTAGAAGTGAAGCAGAAAGGCTACGTGAGGGTTTAAAACTCAATGTCGATGATTTAAAACCTCGGCGAATTTACGGGTGCCCCACATTTGAGTGCTACACCAAGACTCATCGTGATGAGGTTAGTAATTTATTTAACCTAAGACATGGGATTATAAAATCGAAGACAGTTGAGACCAAGACTGTAAACATTATGTGAGTTCATCTTGATTCTGTTACATCCTTCAGATACTAGATACGATAAGAACATATACTACACTATATGTACAGAACGTAGATGATTCACACTAATGTATGCTAGAATGAATTTTGGGTTGTGTTCTGAGCCATTCGTTCCCATACTTGGCAATTAAGCATGTGAAATAGAACTGATTATGTTTAGTTTGTCTTACGATACAGATTTTCACATCCAAATTGAAATGGATCGTTACTTCGTTGTTCGTCCATGGATGTACTAGCGGATCAACCTCCTGGACCGTAGGTACTTATAAGTATTGATCGTGTCGGATTAGTATCGATCTATCATTTTGGTATGGACCGTATCGGTTGGTATTGGTCTTAGCGAATTGGTATCGTCCTATCCGATATGTATCGGCCGTATAGCCATTAAGTCATATTGGCCTTATCGATTTGGTATCGGTCATATCCGATAGGTATCGGCCGTGTTGGATTATTATATACCATTTCGGATTAGTATCGTGGAAGGTTTAGTAACAACTATACTTGGATTTCTCTCTTCTAGAGCTAGATTACCATTGCAAGAGAGTCACGAGAGCGTAGATGGCCAGTTACAGAACATACATACTTCCTTTTCAATCTCGCTTTTCCTGATGGAAAAGAAAGTATGTATGTTACTGTAACTAGCCAATCACGATCTGGTGATTCTCTTGCAATGGTATTCTAGCTCGAGAAGAGAGAAATCCAAGTACAGTTGTTACTAAACCTTCCACGATACTAATCCGAAATAGTCTATACTAATCCAACACGGCCGATACCTATCGGATATGACCGATACCAAATCGTTAAGACCAATATGAATCCTAGCTATTCGACCGATACATGTACATATCGGATATAGGACGATACCAATTTGTTAAGGCCAATACCAATATATGATACGTCCTATACCAAACCGATAGACCGATACTAATCTGATACACTAGATACTAAGTACATCTGGCCTATACCAGCGGATCCACAAATTACTGCACGATAGGCCCAACGACTCCAGTTACATCCGGTTATTGGTGAGTACATGATTACATAGTAATTCTGTTAGTCTTGTGATACAGATTTTTACTCTCTCATGCTACCAACGTCACAACTTTTCCAGTGCTGCTCCCTCTAATGACGATGAACGCAAAAAACCAACGTCATAACTTTTATAACTTGGGTAAATTTCTTTACCCTATATAAAAATTTTGTTGTCAGAAAGATGGCTCCTAGGACTCGTCGAGGTGGTACTGCTAGTCGAGGAAGGGGTCGAGGCAAGAAACCCTTAGAGGTCGACACGGAGGAAGTCTCCATCGTCAAACAAGAGCCGGTGACTGTTAAGGAGAAGGTGTTACCAAAGGTCGAGGTCAAGGAAGAACCGATGACCATCAGGGAAGAGATTGCTCCCAAGCTTGAAGCTAAGGAGGAGCCACCGTCAGAGAGTAGTAGCATCGGGACCGACCCTCCTATCCCTACAGAAGACCTCAACCAGATTGAGCCTTCGTATGCAAAGTGGCTGATAGAATGGTACATGCCTCAACGCAACTATCATCCCTGGCTGTGAGGATTCATCGTCTGACTTGTGGTATTTGTTGAGGCCAAAGTCGATTTTCCTATGTGTTTTGGAATATTTGTGAAAATTTTGGAATATTTGTGCTATGATCGGTCGTCAGGATTGGATATTAGGTTACTATAACTGGCCAACTCTTTCCTACGTGCTTTGGAATATTTGTGAAAAATTTGGAATATTTGTGCAATGATCGGATTATAACGATGGATATTAGGTTACTCTTCCGGATAATTGATGTCTATTTTATATTAATTTGGTTTGGTGTATATGATTCTTGGATAATTGGTGTGCATTAAATTCGTATGTGCATATTTGGTCTATGTGATTCTTGGATAATTGGTGTGCATAATATATTTGGTCTATGTGATTGTTGGATAATTGGTGTGCATTATATATTGGTTTGGTTTATGCAAATTTTTACGAACAGCTAAAAAGCTGTAATTTTTTTTCAAAATATTCTCAGTTAGCGACGGACTTGTGACCGTTTTGCGACAGTCATCACCAGTTTCCGACTACTTTTCGACGGTTATTCCGTCGCTAACTGGATATTTGAAAATTTTTCCCAGGTAGCGACGGATGGTCGACGGACTATCCGTCGGCATGATATATTGTTCGACGGAATAGCGACGACCTATCCGTCGCCCGTGTTCTGGAAATAACAAGAATTTCCAGAACAAGGTCGACGGTTAATCCGTCGCTATTCGGTCGATATCTTTCGACGGCAAAGCGACGACTTATCCGTCGCCAAGTTGCTGGAAATGACATGAATTTCCAGAAGCTGGTCGACGGCTTTTCCGTCAGAAAACCATCGCTAATCCGTCACTTGATACCGAAGCTGTCGACGGATTAGCGACGGAATGATACGATCTGATACGCTTTTGCGACGGGTTACCGACGGAAATTTACGTCGCTATTGTCTACACAGTTCAGTACTTAAAAGCTGAAGTGGACGACAGTCCGTCGGAAATGCGTCGCTAATGCTTCGTATTGTGACGTCGAATATCCGTCGCTATTCCGTCATGTGACGACAACTTAGCGACGAAAGGTTATTAGCGACGAGCTGATTGCCGACGGATTTTTTTGGCCAATATCCGTCGGCAATCGGTCGCTAATAGTAATTACCGTCGTCTTAGCGACGGATGTGGCCGTCGCTAAAACGATAAATTTTGGTAGTGCTGGGTATCAAAATACCGTAGCTCAAAGCAAGATTCGCTCCACACGAATTGCTTCCAGGAACCAGCAAGTTGAAGAACTTAAGGAACGCTCAAAGTCACCTCTGTTCTGACTCCTCGGATGGACTTGTAATGGCGGCAACAACACCTCTCCCTCTCTCATTTTCTGACTTATAATTTTCGTAGTACCCACAAAGGAGGCCAGAAGAGAGTATATATAGAGAGAGGGTGGAAACCCTAGCCGCCTCTTCAGTTATGGAAAGATTGTATCAAATCCCAAAAGATAGCAACGAGATTAATTCAAATCCTACAAAGATAGCAACGAAATTAATTCAAATCCCACAAAGATAGGATCTGAATTAATCGCATTGAATCAGTCTTTCCATAACTGACTTGTAGTCTGCACAGTCAGCGGAACCCTCCATACGGCAGCAGCAGCCTGGCTGCATGAGCCTCATGGCCGTATGGACCGCATGAGCCTCATGGACCACATGAGCCGCATGGACCGCATGAGCCTCATGGACCACATGAGCCGCATGGACTGCATGGGCCGCATGAGGCCGCATATGAGCTGCATGACTGCTGACGTGCTAAGTGTGCCAACAAAATGCTATATTACGCCTCATGAGCCCATGAGCCCGAGCCCGAGCCCGAGCCCGAGCCCGAGTCGGAGTCGGAGTCGCTAAGCCCCTTTGGGGCTTAGCTGTAACACCCATATTCTGAATATATATTTTGTCAAGCTTGCATGTATTTCAGATCTGTATTTATTTTCTTGGATTTTGGCATGTACTTGTAATTGACTTGCAGATTTTGGTTCTCGTAACTGGGTTTTACCTGGCTTGGTTTATTTTGTGGAGGAGGATTGGGTTGGCTCGGTTTGGCCTGGCTTGGTTTGGGTTGGCTTGGTTCGGTTTGGGATTACTCTTGGTCTATCATGAACCAAGGGGTGAACCCCCTATCTACCACCACCACTCATATTTATTACCTATTCTTCTTCTCTCTCTTCATTAATCTCTTCTTCCTTCTCCATTAAACCCACCACCAACCAAGAACACCCCTTAGGCAAGTGCGTCTTGCTTCATGAAGGAACCCGAATTTTATTGTTCCATTCTCTTCTTTGCTACATTTTAACTTACTTTAGTACTTGACATTTTCTCTTTTCATGGCTAGATTCTTGTAGATCTAAGTTTAAATTATTTTCGAAAATTTTGGGTTTTGATCTACTAAACCTTGTTATTTTTGAGTTTTGATGGTTCCATGTTGTTGATAATTTTATTCTACCCAATTTTAACCTTTGAAAAGTTGGATTTGGACTTGTTTTGACCAAGTTATGGACTTTTGAAGCTTGGGGTTCAACCCATGGAGTTCTTGCTGTTTGGAGAAGACAGTGAGCAGTGCACGAGCTTTTTAGCTTGTGCCACTGAGTTGCGCGTGCTCTTTAGCGCAGCGTAGTCCCCATACGCTGCCTTTTGGGAGCGTATGACTCGCATACGCTCACTTGCTTGGCAAGGAGTCGTATGGATCCCATACGCTGCCTTTTGGGAGCGTAGGACTCGCATACGCTCGCTTGCTTGGCAAGGAGTCGTATGGACCCCATACGCTGCCTTTTGGGAGCGTATGACTCGCATACGCTTGCTTGCTTGGCAAGGAGTCGTATGGACCCCATACGCTGCCTTTTGGGAGCGTATGACTCGCATACGCTCGCTTGCTTGACAAGGAGTCGTATGGACCCCATACGCTGCCTTTTGGGAGCGTAGCCAGACCTGAGCGTATGATGACCTGAGCGTACCCTGACCTGAGCGTAGCCAGACCTGAGCGTGGCTTGACCTAAGCATAGGTTGGCCTGAGCGTATGACTTTTGCACTGAGCGTATGGCCTTCGGCTGACTTGGTCTTATGTCAGCGTGTCAGATTTGGTTTTACTTTCCTTACCCTGGATTTTCTATAGCCCTGTATATTGATATTTTATTAGATATTTTACGTCCATTTTATATCCTTACGCCTTTTATGAACTTGATAATCCCGAATTTATTTATTATGTTTGGAATGATGATTGAACAATGCTTGATAGTGGCCCGCCGTGGTGCACTCTTGACTTGATAACTTGACCTGCTACGCATGACCTGATAGTGGCCCGTCGTGGCGTACTCCTGACTGGTACACTTGACCTGATAACCTGACATGTTATATCTTGATATAGCTGTTGCGACGGCTACCTGACATGACATGACCTGTATAATTAATCTGGACACCGTGGTTGTTTGCATGGATTGTGCTTGTATAAACTACGAGTCCTGTGTGTCTTGCATCATGTCTAGGGCATGATCCCTGAGTACCACGGTCAGGGATTCATACTGAATCTGGCTAGGTTAATGACTAGGTTGATCAAATAGTTCATGGAGAATTTCCCAGTTACCTGTTGCCCCTTTGGTCCCGGCCTTATATATATATATACATGGGATTTGTTGCTATCCGTCGAGATGAGCGCACTTCCAGCCCGCCGTCGAGTGTGGTACCTTAGGACACATGTATCTTAATACAGTGTGTCTGCTATATCCAGTTATCTTTTCCTTTTCTTGCTGGGATCACTCAGGTAGTAACAAACCGGTAACCGGACTTGGAATTTTTATTGCATCTTGCTAGTAACTAGGCCTGTGATAACCTTAGTTAGTTAAAATAGCAAGCCGTACTTATTGCTTGGCCGTGATTGATCGTATGAGAATAACCTGTCTAGTCTTGTCTTGATTCCTGCCCAAGAATTGCTACCTGTCATGATTTTCTTATATTTTGCCGATAAATGGTGGGAGAAACCAAGTTCTGTTCAGACGAAGGGTTACAACCTCGGTCCTTGTCTGGTTTACGGGTTGTAACCTGGTTATCTGAATAGTCCCATGGTTATCTCATCGTATATCATCCTGTCATGCTCTTCTATATGATCTGTCTTTCATCGATTCTGTACAAGATTGTCTTTTATATTCATCTATCATGCTTTTTCCTAAATTACTGCCTCTTATTATGTAATTATATTATTGTGCTAATTTGCTGGTTTTAGTTCTTAAGTGAAGCCTCATTTGTGGCACTTGCTTTTTCTGGGGTCTGACCCAGCTGGTTTTGTATGGCCAGATACCGGAGCAGCAGCAAAGGATCTACCTGCTTTCCAGCCAGATGGTGACCACTAGAGGGAATCCAGGCAACGAGTGGGTTTCTTTTGTTCTTCCACTGTAATTGTACATTATTCTTTTGAGGCGTTTAGCCGCCGAGCAAGTGTTAGCTCGTGTATATTTTACTTACTGTCTGCCTACGGGCTGTAACATGATTGGCAACTCGAGGTTGATCATGTATGACTTAACTCTTGCTAGTCCTTACATTTTGTACGACTAGCTTCATGATCATCTGGATATATAATATTTGGGACGCCTTACAATTGTATATTTGGTGATCTGATATCTTGTGACTATTACTAGTTGGTTGAGATTGAGACAATAGGATAATTTATGACCTTAAGAGACTGATGGCTTGTAGATAAACCCTCACATATCTAGACAGCCGTGACCGTATGGTGAGATGGATTCCATTTCATTATACGTAGCTGGCTATGTCCGCCCCCGCTCTCCAGTATTCTGGTTCTGGGACGTGACATTAGCTCCAAATGGAATTAATCCAAGAGAATGACAAAAGCATTAATGCTTAATCCTTGGAGCCTTATTCTTACCTCCTAGTAAAATCACCCACATGGTTCCCTCCTTAGGGTCACCACCCCATGTGCATCTCTCAACAACACAACCAAGTATATATGTTGAGATAACTCATGGTGCATTTCCGATGTGGGACTAAAATTTTACAAGGCATGTTGAGAGCAAGCTCTCTCCATGTAAAGAAAGCACCAACAAAGATGAGCCTGTCATACCCATGGATTACTTCGGCAACCTCGT
The DNA here is from genome assembly GCA_029216955.1 of Iris pallida. Taxonomy (NCBI): domain Eukaryota; kingdom Viridiplantae; phylum Streptophyta; class Magnoliopsida; order Asparagales; family Iridaceae; genus Iris; species Iris pallida. Next base: position 10,371,478 of record JANAVB010036419.1, on the reverse strand, counting down.
CTGCTGGGCACTCCCGACGTCGCAAGTCGGAGAGGTAGCCTCCAACAACATCGGCAACAACGTCTCGACCATCCGCAAGGCCGTCAAGCAGCTCGACGACAGCTACTTCAGGTCCTTCATCGACTTCGGAGAGATTCTCGACAAGGAGGGAGGGGACGAGGAGCTCATGGTGACTTTGGAAGAGTGGGGGGACATAATCTATCCTGACATCGAGGTGGACAGCTGGCTCGGGTTTCCGATGAACGACATGGATTTCGGGACTGGAGGTCCCATGGTGGTACTCCCGCCCGATATTTCGGTCGAAGGCATCGTAACGTTTGTCGATTCGCTCGGCGACGGGGAGAAGGGAGGGGTCAACGTCTACCTCACCCTTCGCCGGGAGCATGTTGACAAGTTCACGAGTATATGTCTCTCTCTAGACTAATTAAGCTCGATCGGCCATTTCAATATCAATATCCTAGCTAGCTGGCCACGCTACAAGAATTCATCTATTGGGTCGTAAATTTCAATGAAAAGGAAGGCAAATTTCAATGAAAAGGTGCAAGGGGAGACACAAAGTCGGCGGGTCACAAAATAGAGAAGACCACTGCCCTGAATGAGAAAACAAAGGAAACGGGCCACAAAACGGGGAATGCCCTGCCTATCGAGAAAAGTAATGGCTAAAGAAGCAAAAATTATACGACGACTCAGTCCTGGAGAACGCGGCTGAGGTCATCGTAATATGGTGCCAAACTCCCACTTCTGTGATATATATATATATATATATATATATATATATATATATATATATAAATATATATATATATATATATATATATATATATATATATATATATATATATATATATATGTATAATATTAAAAAAAATTTAAACTATTTTAATATAATTTAAATTTCTAACTTTTTTTTATAATATCAGAGTTTTTTTCCTTTCTTTTTTATACTTGTATCGCACTTGAACGTGACTAGCATATAATTATGTTGAAATTTCTAAACAAAAACTTTCACGCAAATAATTAAACTTTATCTAAACTAATTGTGCAGAGAGTACGTACAGAGTTTAGAAAATTTGTCGATAAACAAAACCCGGAACCCTGGGTCTAAAAAAAATAGGATAAAAAAACGTCGACGTTTTCCAAATCGTCACAGCATCTTCAACCCTATTGTCTTGTTTTGTGTTGTGATTCTTAGGAGGCATGAGACACAAGACAATGTCTTCTATAGGTGGCAAGATCATATTTACAAAAGACAATGAATTTGAAAAGTCTTCAATGCAAAAGTATTGATAAGACACAAAGTATTTTTTTTTACAATTTTCAAGACAACTTCTACTCTTCTTTTATTTTTTTATAAATGTTTTTATTCATAATTGATGATCGATGTGAACATAAAGTCATTATGAAGTACATTGTCTAAATCTAGAGGACCAACTTCACATTGTCCTTTTTATGACATTGTCATGTCAACTTCACACTCTTTATTTCACATTTGCATTAGAGAAGTACTTTTGAAAAGAAAGCTTTTTTATTTTTTATTTATTTAGAACAGAATAATGTTATTGATAGTAGGAGCTTAAGCTTAAAGATGGTGCCGGGAGGTAGCCCGGCGACCTACAAAAGTATATACAAAAGTATATGCACGAAGTCATATGCCTGGCCAAAAGAAAAAACTATCCTCCCCGGGGGTTCCGGAGGGTAACAAAGGGAAATAGAAACTATCCACTCTGGCTTACCCAGGGGTAAACAAAATGTAAAGAAGGACCTAAACAAGAAACCCCTACTGACCAGATAGGTCCTTAAGCAGGGCGTTGCTCGCCTCATGTGGTAGATCGCAGGTGTGGACGAAGATCTGATCGATTCTGGAGTCATGTGCCAGAGACGCCAGAGCTTTGGCCACGCCATTAGCAGTAGTAGGAATATGTGCAATGACTGTGTTCGATCCTATCAGTTGTTGTATATTACAAATTTTGTATCTGAGAGCCCATGGAAGTTTGGATTTATTTACAATAATATTGGTGAGAAGTTCAGAGGATGTTTCGATCCCACTGATCTGGATGTTCTGATCATTACACCAGTGAATCATGTTGAGAAGAGCGTCGATTTTTGGAAGGGGGCTTGTGATATCAGTCATGAATCTGGAGAAAGCGTAAAGAAGATGTCTTTGGTTGTCTCTGATGATACCGCCACACGCAATTTCCAGGAGATTGATCTCCGATTTTTGTCGCCATGTTCGTCTTCTGACCCGTCCTCGAAGGCACCCATCTCGCGTCGATCCCCCGGATGACAGAAAGCGTTCCAAAGTCATCTGTTCCCAGATTATGCGCCGAGAAGGTGTGTTGAAGCTGAGTGGTAACCTGTCGGATGATGTTTCGGTAATTTCTCTGCCCATTGCCAAAAATAACAGAGTTCCTTTGCTTCCAGATCTCCCATAGTCCAGATGCAAAGATAATGTTCCTGCTGATGACCACCGGAGTGGAAGGAGAAGAGGGAGAAGAGTTTAGAAGCAATACCTGAGCAAGTTGGTCGATCGAGAATGCGAGGTAGGGAGGTTGAACTTGGTACCGAAGTGGAGCCAAATCCTCTGAGCCGTCTCTCCCAAGATGAATAGGTGATCATTCATTTCAGTGTCCGGGTTAGCACAACACAAATATCTAGAAGCGAGATAGATCCCCATGGAAATAAGTCTGGCCTCTACAGGAATAGCTTTTCTGCGAAGACGCCAAAGGAAGGTGCCTATGCACGGCTGAATGTACTTGTTCCAACAGAATTTACTCCAGGCGTCGATCGGGTTTCTCCTGCGGTGTTGGTCCCAGTAAGATTTAGTAGAGAATTCTCCGTGATGGTCAGGAGTCCAAACCATCATGTCCTTCTCATTATTGAGACTAATCTCGTCTAGGCAAACATTGGCTTCAACAGTCAGGAAATCCATAATATTAACCTCCTCCTCCAAGGACATGTTCACCATATGTGAGTTCATCACTTGACGGATGAAAGGGCTGTAGATGAACTCTTACGGTTTGGGGATAGAAGTACCACACCAGTTTTTGACCCCAGACGGGTATGTTGCCACGGCCCAGAATCCATTGGCATTTGGAGTAAACATTTCCAAAAATCTTCATCATAGATCTCCATAGTGGGGAGGGTGAGTATGGTAGGGAGTATCTGGGAGCGGTCGGATACCCATACTTCCTGGTCATATACTGGGCCCAAACCGACTCGCCTTGAATCACCGTCCAACATCTTTTAGCATGTAAAGCAGTTATAACCTGGTCAAGAGATCTAATGCCAAGCCCTCCCTCATCCATAGGCCGACACACATTGCTCCATGAAATCCATCTGGTCCGATGTTGATCTTTAGAGTTCCAGAGGAAGGCTGCCATCAGTTTCTCTAAATTCTTGAGAAGTTTGTTGGGGGCATTGATAACCGACATAGCGTGGATAGGCAGTACAATAAGCACACTTTTGAGCAGGATAATATTTCCCCCGAAGGACAGCAGTCTCCCTTTCCATCCCGAGATCCTTTTGTTGAATTTCTCCAACATGTTAAAGAAGTATTCCTGTTTAGCTCTGCCTTTAAAGAGAGGCACCGGTAGAGGATCGGTAGAAAAAAATTAAAAAAAGAAATGAGATGATATTTAGGAACAATCTTAAAGTGTTTCAAAATGATATTTAGAAATGTTTTAATGATGTTCCAAAAATAATTTAGAAACGCATATATATGTTCCAAAATCTAATTGTGGAACGCCTTATAACTGTTCCAAACTAAATATAGGAACACTTTATAACTGTTCCAAATATTGCAACGCCACTTTTAGGAACGATTATGATATGTTCCTAAAAATATTAGGCACATATAAAAACTTTTCCTAAATACCTGTTTTGGTGTAGTGACCCCCAAGTAGTGGATCGGTAGATGCGTGATTGAGAAACCCGTCCTCGAAGCAATCTCCTCCGCCCAGGCTATCATATGATCCTTCTGGAAGATAATGAGTGTCGATTTACTCATATTTATCTCCTGACCCGTGGTGATCGAGTAGTCCTGGAGCGTCTTCAGAAGAGTATCGATACTATCGATACCCCCGTTGAGGAATATGAGGCTGTCATCCGCATAAAATAAGTGGGATATGGGAAGGCTATCTCTACATCCAGAGAAGTATTTGATGTAGCCATGGAGGCAAAGATTAGAAATTTTCCTACTTAGGGCATCATGAGCTAAAATGAATAAAGTCGGGGAAATGGAGTTACCCTGTCTCAGACCCCTAGCAGAGTAGAAGAATCCTCCCATTTTACGGTTGATGTAGACAGAATACCAGCAGTTATATATATTTTGAAGATGAAGTCTATCCATTTTTGGAAAAAGCCGAATTGACGCATGACTCGGATCAGAAACCTCCAGCTGACCCTGTCATAAGCTTTAGACATATCGAGCTTAATCGCCACATTACCGTCGGTGATGTTGTTATCAATGGTCCCAATGACTTCGTGCGCAGGCTAATATGCTCATGAATGCTACGTCCTCTGACAAAACCCGATTGCTCTCTGGATATAATGGACGGGAGGACTTCCGCAAGTCTTTCCGCCAAAATTTTGGAGATGATTTTGTGAGAGAAGTTGCTAAGGCTAATAGGTCTAAAATCGTGGATATCCGCGGGTTTGGAATTCTTGGGGATAAGAACCAGGTTAACTGAAGTGATGCCTTTAGGAAGTTGGATTCCTAAAAAGAAATCTTTGATAGCGGCCATAAGGTCCTGTTTAATGACATGCCAACATTTAGAATAAAAAACCCCTGTGAACCCATCCGGTCCCGGGGTTCCCTTCGGATTCATCGGCATGAACACTTTCTCAACTTCATCTTCCTGGGGGAGCCTGGACAACTCCGTGTTCTGCTCATCGGAGATAAGACTCGGGATACAATTGATGAAGTTATCCGGGTCCGTGGTTGGCACAGGCTCAAAGAACTTGGAGAAGTGAAGGATCGCCCTGTCCATAATCATCTGATCATCCACAATGGTACCATCATGATCGTATAATCGTACTCTGTTCGAGTTAGCCCGCTCTTTAATGACGACATGAAAGAAAGTGGAGTTACGGTCCCCATTTTTGACCTAATTAATCCTCGCCTAATCCTGAAGAAGCTATTCTTCCAAAGCCAAGAACTTGTCCAGACTATGTTTAACCCGGAGCAGACCATCACCCCCAGCATCGCTCCATTTAACATGAAGGGTCACCTCTAGGTCATCAATCTCCGCTTGTAGGTCCCGCTTCTGTTTTCTCAGATGCCCAAAGACATTCCAATTCCATTCTCTCAAGGTCGATCTCAATCTATGAAGTTTATTATGTAATTTTAGGAGGGGCGGACCACGATAAAACCTCGTCCTTAACTACGTTCATGAACGTCGGGTGATCGCACCATATCCTTTGGAAGAGAAATTGGCCCGGGGTTGATATATTATCCGAGGGAGTGATGAGGAGAGGGGAATGGTCAGAGTTCCTGTGGGGGAGGTGCATAATGGAAGTAGGGGGCTATTAAGAAGGTATTCAGTATTGTAAAGGACCCGGTCCAGACGCTCCCAAGTATTAGGGTTGTTAATAAGGTCATTGCACCAAGTGATAATCTGTCCGAGATAGCCAGCATCAAGAAGCCCGGTATCCGATATGAATCTGTTAAAGTCTGCCACCGCGTTCGCATTAATGGAACCCGGCCCAGCCTTCTCTTTCGCCGACGTGACCACATTAAAGTCACCAGCCAGCATCCACGGACGGTTCATGTTGTTCGATATAGAAGTGAGATCCTGCCATAGCTCCTTTCTGGTATTAGCCACACAGCTAGCATAAACCACCGAGAGATCAAGCATATTCCCCGATCTATTAATTCGGATGTTAAAGTGGATAAACTATTTGTTGGTCTCTTTCACCACCACATGATATCATTGTTCCAGAATATCTAGATATATGTGTTAAGGTGTCCCCCATGGAAGTAATACGGCATATGAATGTCTTTGGCAAGGTCTTGGATGTTATCGCCATCGATAATAGGTTCGAGAATGGCTATAAAATTCAGAGAGTATTTATTGTTGAGAGATTTGAGGTAGGTTCTGGTAGGTTGATTTCGTATGCCCCGGGCGTTCCAGCAGATGGCTTTAATACCCATTCCGTGAATCACAGAGTTGTTGGCGTCCTTCCGTTGCCTGGTTTGTATAGTTTTGGACGTAGAGTTGTGTTTAGCAGACTTATTTCTGGTCAACCTGGCGGGGATCGCTAAATTGTCCGTCTCTGCCGGGTCCTTGAGGTATTTAGCCGGCCCATCAGCTTTTCTTCTTTCTTGTCTTTTCTGTTGCTTCGACTGTGTGATCTCCTCTCGCGTAAGTTCTCCTGTTGGTTAGCCAACGCTATTTCTTCGTCCGTCATACGATCCAGGGAGCTAGAACCAACGGTGATATCATCCTCCTGTTGACATTGGGTCATATTCAGAGCCGTCGATTCTATTTTATCCTATAGTTTTCTTTGTACTTGAATGCCATGATACTGTTGATCTCTGTGTCTATGGGTTCCCCGGAGTCCGGAGATTGTCGGCCTGCCAGGTCGGTCTTGAACTCAGCAACAGTGGCAGAATGCTGAATCTGCTGTGCTCACGAACAAACTCCCCATCTGGGGCTGCTGTGGAGGTACCTGCTGGTTGGTTGGGGGGCTTTGGCAGTATTCAGACGGTTGTGGGTTCTCACCCTGATCTTTAATCCTTTCTATAGATGTAGGGGTCTCAGCGGTGTCAAGGAGAACAGCCCCTAAGGGTTCCCCTATGGGTGCCATCTCCTGAGTTCCACCCTCGGGCACCTGACAGTCGACCATAAATTGATTTGCCTCCGGTTGGGTTGCCACTTCCTGGTTGCCGGTCTCCTCAATAAGTGTGAAGGAGGCGGCCGATTCAGCAGTCTTAACTGATGGTTCTATGGGAGTATGGATCATCGATTGGTTGGCGTGCTCGATGGGTTCAATGGAAACTGTGTCAGAGTCTTCCTGCTCCATGGCGAGGAGATCAAATTTATTTGTCAGATTTAGGTCAGGAGTTTTGATGTTGGAGGTAGCACTTTTGGCGGAAAGGTGGTGATCTTCTGCTGCAGTCTTGATCCTTGGCGTTGGAGTTAGCTGTGTTGTCCTTGAAACTCACGTGGGAGTTAGGGAGGGGGAGCAGGGGTAGTTTGTTATTAAGTATTTTTGTCTGAGGATCAGCTTCTTTGAGGGTAGTTTTCTTCTTCAGAGACGGATGTGCCCTGTAGCAAGTTTCCCTAGAGTATCCACGGATGCGGCAGTGGTTAGTTAGTATAGGATATTGTTGTCGTAGATAATTTATTGAGCCGGGCCGCAGATGTGGGCACGTGCTCGCACCCGTTACGTACGTCGAACCGAACCGAGCTGAGCTGAGCCGGGCCGGGCGGTGGCGGCGGCGCGCGCGTGTGGCCTATGGATCTTCCACACACAACTTTAATGAAGCAAAAGAAGCACAAGTAATATGAGCACAAGCAAAGCCCCATACTTGGCCGATGTGGGACTATTTTGTGTTATGCTTGAGCTTTTGCTCATACAACCAACAAACCCCCCCAAAAGCTCAAGTTCAAAAATAATAGGAGGAAGGAAAGATACAAGAGAAGTAAGTGAATTTCTGGGCAGTTGTATACTATGCATAAATGAGATGGACTACAGCCTTGAATCTCACGTAGTAACTATTGTCTTTGTCTGAAGAAGTGCTTGATGGATTACGCCTTGAATCAGTCTTCTTGAACCAGATTCAGAAAATAACATACATAGTACGCTAGAGGTACTTGGGTCTATCGGGTGGCGCGTTTGGTTGGCCATGCGCACTTTTACACATTCATGAGAGTTGTCTAGGATCGTCCTGTCCTATAGTCGCGGCCGTCATGACCTCTCATAGGTAAGTCCTTAAGGGTTGGTGATAGGAATCAACCCTGCATAACATGCTTGGACTTATTAAGAGTTTAAAATCATCTTATCCATATCACGCAAGGAACACTGTCACATAGGGATAGGGTATAAATGTACACATATACAGCCTCTTCGGCTTTTATTTTAAAGAGAATTTAATCTCAGGTCAGTGTTCCATAATAGTCACCTAGTCCAACTTATTCCTACCCATTGAATCGGCTTCTTGGGATCTCAGTCAGACTCGGTTGGGTTGTCACTGCTGGTGACTATACTATGGGCTTAACCCCATCCCCCTTGATGATTCTAGGATCAATGTCCTAGACAAACCCTTCGTCAAGTGGTCTGTAAGGTTCTTCTGACTTTATATAGTCAAGAACCACATAGTTGCCCAATAGACTCTTTATTGACTTGAAGCACAGCTGCAGGTGCCTGTTATCTTAGCATTCACAGAATCATGCTTTAGTAGTTCAATAATAGACTTATTATCACAGTTTATGGAAATTGCAAGAACAGGATGAACAGAAACATGTATGCATAATAAGATTTCTGAGCCATTCGACTTCTGTACATGTAGTATTCAAAGCTATTATTTCAGAGTCTATTTTACTTCTGGCTATGATAGTTTGTTTACTTGATCCCCAGGAGATTGCAGCTCCTGCTAGGGTAAAAACATACCCAGTAGTGTATTTCATATCATGTGAATCAGTTACCCAATTTGCATCGGAGTAACCTTCAATGATATCAGGGTGTCTAGTAATAAAATTTATAATCTAGAGTACCCATAAGATATCTGAATACTCTGTCCAATGCAGTCCAAAGTGACTGATTTGGGTTACTAGTATATCTACTTAGTCTTCCAATAGCAAATGCAATATCAGGTCTGGTCCTATTTGTTATGTACATAAGGGACCCTATCATCTGTGAATATCTATGTTGTTCTATAGGAGATCCTTCATTCTTCTTGAGAACAACATTACTATCATATGGAGTAAGGGCAGATTTTTTGTCAAAATACTCAAACTTTATTAGCATTTTTTCAATTGAATGTGTTAGTGATAGAGTATAGCCCTCTTTGCATTTGGACACTTGCATTCCTAGGATCATGTTTGCTTCACCTAGGTCTTTCATGTCAAACTGGTTAGATAAATAATTCTTAGTGTTATTTATAAATTCTAGTGAAGATCCTAAAATAAGTATATCATCAACATACAAGCATAATATGACACAGCTTACATTTGTATTTTTAGAATACAAACATTTGTCATATTCATTTGGCACAAAACCAAATTCTATAATGACTTTGTCAAATTTGTTGTGCCATTGCTTGGGAGCTTGTTTTAGGCCATAAAGGGATTTTACTAATCTACAAACATTCTTTTCTTGACCTTTAGCAACAAAACCTTTAGGTTGCTCCATATAGATCTCTTCCTCTAGATCTCCATTTAGAAGTGCTGTCTTTACATCCATTTGATGGATCAGCAAGTCATGAATGGAAGCTAAGGCTAGGAGGGTTCTAATAGAAAAATTCTAGCAACAGGAGAATAGGTATCAAAGTAATCTAATCTCTTTTTCTGGGTAAAATCTTTGGCTACTAATCTAGCCTTATATTTCTCTATGGTACCATCGGCTCTACGTTTTTTCTTGAAGATCCACTTACAACCTATGGGTTTACTACCTAAAGGAAGGTCTGCTAAAAACCAAGTATTATTCTCCATAATGGAGTTATACTCATTGCTAATAGCTTCTTTCCAGAAAGGAGCATCACGAGAGGATATGGCTTCTTCATAAGTTGAGGGATCACCCTCTATCAAAAATATGAGAATCTTTCTCCTAAATTCTTTTCAATCTTTTTCTTTTACTCCTTCTAGGTTCTATGACTTGTTCAGGTAGAGAACTAGGTAACTAATCATGAGAACTAATAGATAGAGTAAGAGAAGGGTTAGAGGAAGATAAAGGGGTTCTATTCTTGAAGGAAAAATGTTCTCAAAGTAAACTGCATCTCTAGATTCAATAATTGTGTTATTAGAGATTTCATTTACTTCAGAATGGGTTATAAGAAATCTATTTGCATTGCTATCTATGGCATATCCTATGAATACAGAATCTACAGTCTTAGGTCCTATCTTCCTCTTTCTGGGTTCAGGAATTCCTACTTTAGCTAGACATCCTCAAACTTTGAGGTAATTTATCCTAGGGGTTCGAACTTCCCATAACTCATATGGGATCTTATCATTGATCTTACTGGGTATCCTATTGAAGATATAACAGGCTGACAATAAGGCTTCTCCCCAAAGATTATCAGGGGCACCTGAGCTGAGAAGCATGGCATTAACCATATCTAATAGAGTGTGATTCTTCCTTTCATCAACTCCATTGGATTGTGGTGAATAAGGAGCAGTTACCCCATGAATAATTATGTGCTCTTCACAGAAGTTAGTCATTTCATTTGAGGTATACTCTCCACCATGATCTGATCTAAGGATCTTAATCTTTCTATCTAATTGGTTCTCAGCTTCAGATTTATAGACCTTGAATGTGTCTAGAATTTCATCTTTGGTCTTAAGGAGATAGGTATAACAATACTTTGAATGATCAAAAAAGTAACAAAGTATTTCCTACCGCCTCGGGTCAAGACCCTATTGGAATCACAAACATCACTATGGATGAGTTCTAGGAGATTGGAACCCATACGGACAGATTTGAAAGGTAATCTAGTGTGTTTAGTTTGAACACATATCTCACATTTGTGTTCATCGTCTATAGGAGTCTTGGGGATAAGATCTAAGTTCATCATCCTTTTGATAAATCCTAAGTTACATGACTTAGTCTACCATGTCAAACATTTGAGGATTCAACATTTGCAATAAAGGAAGAAATTGAACTTTTATTCATGGTACTTCAAATAAAAAGTCCATCTTTCACAAATTCCTTCCCCACAAACAAATTATTCTTAGAGAAAACTACTTTATTGGCCTCCATTATAATTTGTATCCTGAGGCTACAAGAGGGATCCACTAACTAGATTTCTTCTGACAGACGGCACATGAAACCATCATGAAGAGGTAGAATTTTTTTGATGTCATCTTCAGATCTATTCTTCCTCTTTCTACAATTTGTGTTGAGCCATCTCCCGGAGTCACGCCTCCTCCACATGATTCCTGATAGGTTGAAAAACAGGAGCGATCAAATGAAACATGAACATTAGCTCCAGCATCCAACCACCAATCATCAAAATGGAAAGACAGGTTTACTACAGGTTAAAAGTTTACAGACCTGAAGGAGCTGGAAGAACCTATCCAGAACTCGAAACTTTAAATGTTTTCAACAGCAAATGTATAGACAAGTATTGACAGAAGTAAGTATTGACATAAGCTTGTATGAAAAAAATAAATAGTTCCGTATGAACAATAATAGTAACAATTTTTTTTCGTATACTAACAAATATGATAGTAAGAAAAAAAATTACGTAAGAAAAATTTGATAGTAAGAAAATTTTGATAGTAACAGAAGCTTGTATACTAACAAATTTGATACTAAGATAACAAATTTGATACTAACAAATTTGATAGTAACAGAAGCTTGTATACTAACAAATTTAATGCAAATTCGATAAATTATTACTAAGATAATATATTTAATTACAGGTAAGAAGGTCGGTAACGCCGACATGGTGACCGTCTTCCTGGCAACCCATCGGAAGGGCGAAGGCCTTATTGACGAGAGGCCCAGCTTGCCTATGTAAGTATTACAATACTATTTGTTAATTATAATACTTCGTGTTAATTTTAATATAACTTAGTAAATATGCATACAAATAAATATTCATGTAGTTAGTAATAATAAGTAATTAATTAGAAATTAGAAATTAGAAATCATAGAGTACTATCTATACTTTCTAGGCCGAGTATCAGAGGCTTCGGGACCAGGCGACTGCTAGTGCACCTACTGCGGGAGAGGCCGGTACTTCCTCGCAGCCCACTCAAGCTCCGTCGGCGGACGAACTATGGATGACCGCCGCTGGTGGCCTTCCGTAGGGGTACGTACTACGGTACGGGATCCTATGGCGCCCTAGTTGCGAGCCAGTCCTCTAGGGCATCCCCCGCTACACTACTAAAATCTGCTAGAATAGCGACGTATTTTAGCGACGGCGGAAAAAGCAGTCGCTGATAATTGCCTATAGCGACTTCTAGTGCTACATCGCTGAACGTCGCTACGCAGCGATGTTCAGCGACGTTGTATTTTTTACGTCGCTGACTGGTGACGTTTTGCGACGGACATACTTTTTACGTCGTTGTATTGCGACGTTTTGCGACGCATACTTTATACGTCGCTGGCTTATTTCATATAGGGTTCCTGGCCCGATCGAAATCACAAAATTTTATCCAAAATTTTTCTTCCCGCTTGATCCCCCTCTCCCCTCTCCCCCGGCGAACCCTCCCCTCCGGCGACCCCTCCCTCCGGCGACACCCTCCCTTCTCCCCCGGCGACCCCGCTGGCCCGCTGACCCCATCCCTTCGGCGACCAGCCTCCCTCCTCCGACGAAGGAGCCTTCCTCGCCGCCTTCCTCCTCCGACTAAGCCACCCTCCTCGCCGCTTCCATCCTCCGACGAAGCCATCCTCCTCAGGTAAACCCTAACCCTAGCCCTAGCTATCTAGACACAAACATGGACACGAGAACCCTAACCCTAGCTGGGGTGGTCTTTCTATCGAGGAGGGAGAGAGGGATGGGGGTGGGTACAGGGGGAGGGGTCTTACTGTCGAGGTGTGGAGGAAGGGGTGGGGGTACCGGGGGTGGGGGGTCTTGCTATCGATGGGGGCAGGGTTGGGGGGTGTACAGGGGTAGGGAGCGGGGGGCAGGGGGGGGGTCTTGCTGTCTAGGGGGGGCAGGAGAGGGGGGTCTTGCTGTCGAGGGGGTAGGGGGAGGGGGCAGGGGTGGGTGGGTGCAGGGGTAGGGGGGAGGGGGGCAGGGTAGGTGGGTGCGGGGGGGCAGGGGAGGGAGGGTCTTGTTGTCGAGGAGGTTAGGGGGAGGAGGCAGGGGTGGGTGGGTACAGGGGTAGTGGGGAGGGGGGCAGGGGTAGGTGGGTGCAGGGGTAGGGAAAGGGGGACAGGGGACAGGACACAGGTCGAGAGTTCTATTTGTACCCGTTGAATATCGATGGATGTACCCGTTCGAGCGACATTTGAATCACCTAAAAAGAAAGGTGAAAAATAAGGCACGGGTCGAGGGTTCTATTTATGAAGCCTATGTTCTCGAGGAGATTACAAACTTTTGTTCGATGTATTTCAAGCCTCATGTTGCAACTAATAGAACGAGAGCTTCCAGAAATGACGACGGAGATCAAGAAAGTAATGATACAATACTGAAGGTATTCAATGCTCCAGAAAAGCCATCGGGTAAAATGAAGAAGAGATATCTGAACGATGATGAGCTAAGGGCTGCTCAGGTGTATGTATTACTCAACTGTGATGAGGAGGAAGTAGAGAAACTGGAGGGGTAAGTAATTAATACGTCTATATTATTTTAATAGTGTTGATTATTATACTATTACATTAATTGTACGATGTTGTTTTCAGCATATTTAATAATGATGTGAGGTCAGGTAGGCCACACATAATAGAAGAAGAACTAGAACAAGAAATGAGACGTTATTTTCCATCATGGTTGAATGCATATGTAAGACTTGAGAACTCTGTAATTACCTTTCTGTATATGCACTTGATTGAGAATGAGCTTAATTGCTTCTTTCGTGGTATTTAGGTCGATCATCCATACGTAAGACTTGAGAATGAGTCTATTAGAACGCTAGCCAAGGGACCAATTTATGCTGCAAAAATATGGCCAAGCTACTGTGTTAATGGGTTTAGGTTCAAGTCAACAACTTGCCCAATCAGAGACAACTTTGTGGATCTCGACTCCACCAAAAACAGCTGTTTGTGTATCAGATCTTCGAACTTCAAAGATGTTGATGCGGGCAACGATTTCTATGGCATGCTACGGGAGATCGTGGAGCTGACATATAGTTATGGAATAGAGCCTGCTAAGATTGTGTTATTCAGGTGTGATTGGTTCGATCCGATTGAAGGTCAAGGTTGGAAAGTAGACAAGCACGGTCTTGTTGATATAAACTATCGGCGTCGATATCAAGCCTATGAACCATTTGTTCTAACAAGTCAGGCTCAGCTCGTGTACTTCACAAGTTATCCTAAACGGGGAATAACAAGGTCGGACTGGTGGGCAGTATGCAAGACCAAAGCTAGAAATACCTTTGAGGTTGACGGTATAGCTTATCAAGAGGATGAACTACCTCTTATAACAAATATTATAGAAGTGGACACGACAGAAGTCCCTCATTACACATCTAATTATGTAGAAGAAGTAGAATTATCTGAAGAGGAAGATGCAGATGAAAGTGAAGATGTAGAGGAGGAGAGAGAAGAAGAAGAGAGAAGAAGAAGAAGAAGAAGAAGAAGAAGAGAAGAAGAGAAGAAGTAGAGCTAAACGAACTAGATGAATTTTCAGAAGAGGATTAAATCTGTACGTTTGTTTTATCATCATATTTGACACTTTTGTGACACTTCTATCATATAAATCTGTGACACTTCAGTGACACTTTATTGACACTTTATCTATGACTATGATATTTTTCAAAAATCTGTGATGTCTATCATATAAATATGTTTTTTTGTTTTTTTTGTCATATGTTATTATCAGGTATGACTAGACCATCTGGACGACGCGAAGGATTTTATATTAGGCAGTCCCATCAGCCTCGGGCTGGGGATGGAGATTCCGTACCCTCATCCTAATCTCCGAGTACGCCGTTGTACCATTTTGTTCTCGGTCCATTACCGGGACAGGACAGTTCCAGCAGGTTGGCGACTCCTCCCTCGTCGTCTAGCCTTCCTGATCCCGCGTCCAGCATCCCTGATCCCCCGTCCAGCATTCCTCCTGTCGACGGCTCTATGGGGGGAGCCGACGCTGAGCATATGGAGGACGGCGATCAGACTGATCCTGCCCAGACAGGAGGTGAGAGCGACCCTCCATATGCTCCCCGGGCGAGACACGTATGG
The DNA here is from genome assembly GCA_029216955.1 of Iris pallida. Lineage (NCBI taxonomy): Eukaryota > Viridiplantae > Streptophyta > Magnoliopsida > Asparagales > Iridaceae > Iris > Iris pallida. The sequence continues at coordinate 10,356,469 of JANAVB010036419.1, read as the reverse complement.
AGATTTGGACGGACGGACCTACGAAGTAAGTTAATTAATTAATATATATTTCTCAAATGATTATATGTACATATATATTCATGAAAATTATTATTGTATAGATATCGGCCTTCTGCAGTACAGAGACAGCTGGGGGTATTTCTGAGGCAGAACTATGGTGGGCCTTGGATTAACTACTCAGATGCTCCCGCAGATAGGAAGGCCTTTTGGTTCGCCTACTTCAAGGTAAAAAATTTATTTATTTTTAAATTTTAATAATCATTTGTGTATATTATATAACTTTTCTATTTTACTTCTTCTAGAGGACCTATTTCTATCCACCACACCGGGCGGCGAAGATCGAGGGCCAATTTTTTACCGTCGCAGCCAAGCTCATCCGTGATGCGATCCACGACCAGAAGTCTCGTGATCGCTCCGGACAGCCGATCCATGGTTGGATCACGCCAGAGCAGTGGGCTGTAATGAAGGCTAGATTCAACGAGTCCAAGTACCAGGAGCGGTCTGACAAGGCCAAGGTGGCGCGGTCGAGCGTCGGTAAGTGGTGTGGTGGCTCCATTCTGATGACGGAGCATTTTTGTCGTCTGGTACATTTTCTATGAAGGACATTAATTTATATATAGTTCGATAGAAATTTATACTAATAATAGATAATATTTTAACAGGTAAAAAAGGGTGAGGACCCGAACATGGTGACCGTCTTCCTGGTCACCCATCGGAGGGCTGGGGAGTTCATTGACGAGAGGGCGACGCAAGCATATGTACGTTCTATTCTTTATATTAATTTACTATAATTTAGAAAACAGGAAAATAGATATCAATATAGACTTTAGCAAACACTTAAACGTTAGCAAACATGTTCTAGGTCGAGTTTGTTCGGCTAAAGGAGGAGGCTGCTGCTGCTGTTAGTGCGCCAGCAGAGGGAGGGGCTGGTACTTTCTCCCAGCCGCCTACAGCTCCATCGCCGGATGACCTCTGGATGACCGTCATTGGCGGTCTTCAGAAGGGTACGTACTACGGTACGGGATCCTACGGCACGTATTTAGCTTCGGAGTCATCCCGGGCCCCCTCTGTCAGTGCGCAGTCTCCGGCTTCGCAGGCGTCGTCACGAGCTCAGGATATTCGTCGTCAGATCGAGGAGCTGCGTCGCGAGTTGCAGCAGCAGATTTCTGATACGGTCGAGCGACGATTCGACTCTCCGATCGTCACCGAATGATTTGATGCGGTCGAGCGCAGTATACAGGAGCTGATGAGTCTGCATCAGGCTACAGCTGCCAGCTTGCACACGCTCACCGAGTCTACGTAGCGCACAGAGCGTAGACAGGTCGAGCTTGAGGGATCACAGAGGAGCATGTCTGCCTCACTCACTTCGGTATCGGCTTCGCTTGAGGTAAGTACTGAGAGGGTGGTGAGTACCCTTGCTGTTTTTGGTGAGCGACTGCGAGAGCTGGAGCAGATACGTCCTCCCGGTCCATCGACGGCGCCGACTCCAGACATTTTACTGCCTCCTACTGCCCCTACGGTGCAGCTCACCCAGGAGCATGACTACATTCTATCCCAGATGCGCGGCAGGGGTCCTCAGTGATCCAGTATATTTTTTATCATCTTTGTATTTATTGGCCCTATGGGCCCATTGACCGTTCTGTACACTGATTTTCATTATTATTTGACTCTGTTGGACATGTACGTTTGTTGGACATGTATGTTTGTGATATTTAATTGTTGGTATTTTCATTGAGTACATGTATGATATTTAGTTGTAGACTGTTATGATGGAAGACTGTTATTCATCTATTAGTTATAGACTGTTTTGATGGGAGACTGTTAATTGTGATGATATCTGCGACGGGGATGACAAATATACCTACGCTGGGTTATAAGCGATGATCTGATATACAAAGGAGGTGCTGCCCAAATTTAAAAAAAATAATGTGTATTTTTGTGATGATGTGTGTCTGTGTTTACAGTGAATGTGAAATGCAGTGATCGGAACCATCGACAGTTTCGATTACTGTTGTATGTTTTATCTTGGATAGAAAGAGCAACAGTTCAGGGTGTACTTCTAAGAGCTTCATTTTCACGTCATTCACTTTCTCGGGACGTCGTAAAGGATCCCGAGAAGGTGAAGGACGTGAAGAGGAAGCTCTGAGAAGTGTACCCTGAAATGTTGCTCTTTCTATCCAAGATAAAACATAGAATAGTAAGCGAAACTGTCGATGGTTCGAATATTGCACTTCACACACTGTAAACACAGACACAAAGCATAAAAAAATACCAATTATTTTTTTTAATTTTTTTATAACATCTGCGACGTATAGCGACGTTCTGCGACATTTTGCGACGGCCAGTACACGTCGCTATACGTCGCCAAATAGTGACGTAACGTCGCTATCCGTCGCTATAATGCTGACGTGAATATGACCACCTAAGAGCCGACGTCGCTAACATTGTCGCTAGGCGTCGCTAATATGCTGACGTGGCTGCCATGCCATGTCATCATATTAAAGTTGACGGTGTCGCTAAGTGGTCGCCCTACGTCGCTATACTGGCGACGTTTGATGACGTCGCTATCTGTCGCTCATATTGGCGACGTCTAGTGACACTAAACGTGACGTCGCAAATAGCGAAGAATTGCGACAAAATTGTAATCTGCGACAAGCCTATACGCGACATCCAATTTTCGTCGCTAAGGAAGGTCGGTAACGCCGACATGGTGACCGTCTTCCTGGCAACCCATCGGAAGGGCGAAGGCCTTATTGACGAGAGGGCCCAGCTTGCCTATGTAAGTATTACAATACTATTTGTTAATTATAATACTTCGTGTTAAATTTAATATAACTTAGTAAATATGCATGCAAATAAATATTCATGTAGTTAGTAATAATAAGTAATTAATTAGAAATTAGAAATTAGAAATCATAGAGTACTATCCATACTTTCTAGGCCGAGTATCAGAGGCTTCGGGACCGGACGACTGCTAGTGCACCTACTGCGGGAGAGGCCGGTACGTCCTCGCAGCCCACTCAAGCTCCGTCGGCGGATGAGCTATGGATGATCGCAGCTGGTGGCCTTCCGTAGGGGTATGTTCTACGGTACGGGATCCTATGGTGCCCAAGTTGCGAGCCAGTCCTCTAGGGCATCCCCCGCTAGTGTGCGTGGTCCACAGCCGTCCCAGGAGTCTGTCCGAGTTCACCAGATAATGGAGTCTCTCCGGGACGAGCTGCTACGACGGATTCAGGACCAGTCTCAGCACCAGTCGGATGAGCCTGCGCTTATAGCACGATTGGATGCGCTCGACATGTGACTGAGCGGACAGAGCGGAGCGTCACCGATCTTAGAGCGTCGACGGAGCGCATCGTATTGGATCTGCAGGCATCACAGATGACATGGACGAGAGGTTGAGATTGGTGCAGGATTCGGTGGCTGATAGCAGTGATAGAATGTTATCTACCATGGATTCATACCACCAGCGACTTGCAGCGTTGGAGCGTTATAGTCCTTCGGGTGCGCCTTCATCGTCGTTGACTTCGCCGGCGCCACTGCCTTCTTCATCGACACCGACTCCACCGACGTCACTACCTCCTTCATCGGTGTCGATTTCACACGAGGACTATGAGCTTTTCTTAGCCCTTCGTCGCGGCGCGTCCTCTCCTGCTCCAGATCCCTAGTAGTCCGAGTTAGGACTGTTTGTATTGAGTGTTTGAGTACTTATTTTTTTGTATTTGTTTGTGACACTTGTTTGTTGGTTGCATATATACATTGGTAATTGGTTGTGTAGACCCATGATTCTGTGGAGAAAATGATTCTGTTGTTGCATATATTGTGTTTCAGATTAAACTGCAGGGAGAAAATGATTCTGTAGAGAAAACTACATACTGTAATTTATTTTATTTTATTTTTTTAAAATTTAGCGACGTCTACCGACGTTTACCGACGCTTTCTGACGGCACTCTGCGTCGGTAGACGTCGCTAAACTGGCATATATTGCCAGGTTACCGACGTATAGCGACGTCTGTTTCGTCGGTATGCGTCTGTAAACGTCGGTAAATATTTCAGGATTTTACCTCATTTTTCTAGGATATACCGACGTGTAGCGACATCACAAAACGTCGGTACCATATACCGACGCATAGCGACATCAAAAACGTCGGTAATTTTTCCAGGGATTACCGACGTATAGCGACATCATAAACGTCGCTATTTCATCGACGAAACGACGGTAAACGTCGGTATATTACCGACATATCCTTGCGTCGGTAAACGTCGGTGTTGGCGACGATCAGCGACGTCTTCCCAAACACCGACTAAGGTTTTCGCGACAAGAGGAAGACGTCGCTAAATACGTCGCTAAACTGGTTTAGCGACGTCTTTAGCCGGTATTTTAGCAACGTCTTTAGGCGTCGCTAAAATGATTTATTCTGGTAGTGTATGAGCACAAGCAAAGCCCCATACTTGGCCGATGTGGGACTATTTTGTGTTATGCTTGAGCTTTTGCTCACTGCATACAACCAACAAAGTCTTGGGACCATTTGACAATTATCATAGAGTGAGCATCGACTTTGCATGATCCCTTAGTCTGACTTTGAGAAGAGCCATAGTCTTGGGACCATTTGACAATTATCATAGAGTGAGCATCGACTTTGAAAAGAAAGCTTGTTATTCTATATATGTGGTAACCATTTTTTCTTGGAGATGCTCTCAGAGTCATAGTCGATCACAAGTCACAACAATCATTCATTCATGAAATTATTCGAATGTATGGTGGTTGCTGGTTTGGAGAGAATTTAAGGCAGGCAGGCAGGCAGGGAGCGGTAGAACTTTAAATTCGCAGGCAGGCAGGGACGTTATTGTTCTTCACTGATTCTTAACCTCACAGATGAGCTAGAAAGAGCCATGCACAGTCAAACAAGGTGGCTGAACCAATTTCCCACTTTTGATCATTCATTCATTTCTTAGAAATTAAATTCTTGTTGTTACTTATGCTTCTAGCTATAATATATACATATTATATATTTGTAATCTTCACTTCACTTGGTAGTAATAGTACATGCATGCAATTGTACCTGTGCGTGCTGCAGTGATCGATCAGAGACTTACTAGCCAGTTGTGCTAATCGATTGATTAGTTAGACGATCGATCGATCGATCGATTGCTTCGACATGGCTGCTGCTGCTATGGAGGTCATCAGTAACTTCATCTTGAAACCTTCTCCGTCGACGTCGTTGCCAAATATTAATCACCTCCCCAACTCCGTCACGCCGTTGACAGTCTTCGACAGAGCGGCCGGCAACTTCCACTTCCCAGTCCTCATGGCCTTCCGCTCTACCATGCCCTCCAACTCCGTCCTCACCGAGAGCCTATCCAGAGTCCTCGCTCCCTACCCCCACCTCGCCGGAACCATCGACTACGACAGCCGCTCTGGCCCCAGCTTCGTCCTCAACAATGCCGGAGTCCGCCTCGTCGAGACCCGAGTCAATGTGCCCATGGACGAGAAGGACCTCATCCACGACCCCACCACGCACGGCAGCCTGTACCCCCGCGTCCACGACAGGGCCAAAGAGGTGTTCCAGGTCCAGCTCAACCGCTACGCCTGCGGTGGAATGGTCATCGGCTTCACCGCCTCGCACACCGTCGCGGACGGCCACTCCATGTTCCGCTTCCTCGCCCGGTGGGTCGAGGCGGCACGTGGGCTCGCCGCCGCCGCACCTCCCCCTCCCCCTTCCCCTCCCCCTTATTACAACGTGGACCGGAACTCCCTCTTCGTGCCGAGGAATCCCCCGGCGTGCAAGTACGACCACCGGGAGACCGAGTCCAAGCAGCTGGTGAACATGAAGTCTGCCGCCGCCGCCAGGTCTCCCGTGGACAACCTGACTGTCCAGTTCCCTGCCGAGTTCATATCAGAGCTCAAGAGGAGAGTTCCCTACAGGTGCACCACCTTCGAGTGTCTCTTAGCTCACGTATGGAAGAAGATCGTCATAGCGCGCGGCCACGACCACGACGAGAGGACGAGACTAAGAATAGCAGTCAACGGAAGGGGGAAGATGAGGCCTGTCGTGCCCATGGACTACTTCGGCAACGTCGTCTGCTGGGCACTCCCGACGTCGCAAGTCGGAGAGGTAGTCTCCAACGACGTCGGCAACAACGTCTCGACCATCCGCAAGGCCGTCAAGCAGCTCGACGACAGCTACTTCAGGTCGTTCATCGACTTCGGAGAGATTCTCGACAAGGAGGGAGGGGACGAGGAGCTGATGGTCACTGCGGAAGAGTGGGGGGACCTAATCTATCCTGACATCGAGGTGGACAGCTGGCTCGGGTTTCCGATGAACGACATGGATTTCGGGACCGGAGGTGCCAAGGTGGTACTCCCGCCCGATGTTCCGGTCGAAGGCGTCGTAACGCTTGTCGATTCGTTCGGCGACGGGGAGAAGGGAGGGGTGAACGTCTACCTCACCCTTCGCCGGGAGCATGTTGACAAGTTCACGAGTATATGTCTCTCTAGACTAATTAAGCTCGATCGGCCATTTCAATATCAATATGCTAGCTAAGCCACACTACAATAATTTATTTATGTCGTCGTTACTCTTACATAATAAGTGAGCTAGGGCTACAGCTACCTATAGAATGTATCTCTCTCTCCCTCCTTATTTACTGAAAAATATAAAAGAAAAAAATCATATTATAAGATATATAATAAACATAATTAAATTACGTGTAACGATTTCAGCCCCCAAAGAAAATTGTGGGTGCCCCCTAGCAAAAGTTACACCTGCTTGGACTTCCTCCAAGTAAGAGCTGCTCCAAAGTAAACTTGGTGGTGCCCTTACAAAAAACTTATATGAACTCATAAACAAGTAATTATAAAGATTCAATGTACGTACTTGCATGTTTGCTTGTGTCCAAATAAAGGAAGGTTGCTTCCTTCCATGATATCAGTGTCTGTGATCTTACTCTCTCTTTCCTTAATTTGATGCATGTTTGTTGTATATATTGTGTCTATTTCAATAAAATGTGTTCGTTCTTTCATCTCTTCCAGTTCTGCCTTGTGTTAATTGGAAATATTATAAGTATTGCTCTAACTTCTTTAAGAAGTAATTACAAGAAGTCTTTCAGAAAATCTTAATTAGCTTAACTATAATTTGCAGCATAATAATAAAGCTAGGTTGTCATCCTTCCATTCCATTAAATTAACTTCAAGTACTATCATCAGATTAATTACTAGCATAAACTATTTTATTAGGAAGTCTTTAAATGACCTGGGCTTTTGCATTTAACTAGCCTTAGTTAAGTTTATGTCATAATTAACAGTCGTTGCAGGTTTCTAATCTTCTTCTTCAATTTTGTAATAACAGACGGTCGCTGTTCTTTACTTCCAATAAAATGTTAGGGATGAATCTCCAAGTACTGCTTTATATAATTTTTTTTCCTATATACATTATTTAGGGGTCTATGTAGTGTTCTTCCTAATTCTGAACCTTCTCTCAGAACTTTTGATATATATAGATGTTGGAGGATTGATATTATATAAATTTGAGAATTGTAACTTTTTTTTAGATGTCCGACGATACACACGGGACTTAGGCCTCGTTTGGTTCGCGGAATGGAAAGGAAAGGAACTGATTCCTTGATATTTCCTTTCCTTTAGGAAACTATAATTCCTATAAACTTTCCTTTCCGATGTTTGGAAAGATCGGGATTATAGCCGAATTATCTTTAATTTCCATTATAGTGTTTGGTGTTTGTAAGGAAAGGAAACAAAATCAAGTCAATTTTCCAAAAATACCCTCGTGCTAATAAAAATAATTATTACTTAGAAATTTTTTTGTCTAAAAGATATTATGGATAAACATGGTAAATAATATTATGAGCATGGATAGTTTGGTCAAAACTTTTTGTAATAAATGCAGGAAAGTTGGAGGGAAAGTGATTCCTTAGATAAATGGGAGGAACCACTTTCCCCCCTATTTTCCTACCTCTTGGGAATCATTTTCCCTTTCCAAAACTTTCCTTTGGCTCCCAAACATAGGAAAGGAATCACTTTCCTTTCCCAAGCTCAAATTCCGCTCAATTCCGGTAACCAAACGAGGCCTTAGTGCATACTGTATTGCATGCCTTTTGGGCCAACTGCCCCCAACTCTCACCATTATTATAACAGGTAATTTCATATGGGAGGGTAAAGTTTTGTATAATTATAGAAAAAGGAAAAAGTTTAGAATAATTACAATGAGGGGGATGAGGCGACATCACTGATGGCGCCAAGGCCCCTCCCTCCTCCCCCACCCCCCCCCCCCCCCCCCCCCCCCCCCCCCCCCCCCCCCCCCCCCCCCCCCCCCCCCCCCCCCCCCCCCCCTTTGGCGCCATCAGTGATGTCACCCCATGAGATACCCCTATTTAAACTTCCAACGTTCCATTTTTCAGTACAACGGTCATATTTCTATCCGTTGGAGATTGATTCTATATAAAAGGTGAATGTGAGAGTTGCATTCCCACTGATATGGGACGAAGGAAAAGTGTATGGGAGGAAGAGAAAGGACATTGGGAGGGGTGAAATGAATATTGGAAGGGGAGAAAGTAGAATAGGAAATAATGTAACCGGGTTTTAAGGGGAGGAATCTCATGGGGTGACATTAGTGATGGCGCCGGAGGGGGAAGGGGGGGTCCTTGGCGCCATCAGTGATGTCGCCTGGTGGGTGAGGCGCCATCAGTGATATCGCTTCATCCTCCTCCTTATAATTTTTCTAAACTTCTCCCTTTTTCTATAATTATACAAAACTTTACCCTCTCCTATGAAATTACATGTTATTGTAAATGGAAGGAATACCCTTTCGTTGCTTGATCCACTGATCTTCCGTCACCCGGCCAGTGATTTATACCCCTCCTCGATAACTATAAGAGCCACTCGAGTTCGGTTAAAATGGAAACTAACTTTGTAAACTAAAATGGAAACTGAACCGTTAAATCAAATTGTTAACTGGTTGAAAGAATAAGCCAGTCAATATGAAATCAGGTACCAGAGTCATAGTGTCACCGGATTGTATGATCATTCATATTAAAGGAGGAGGAGCCTTATGATCCAGAAAATCTCCTGGAATCATTAGAATTACTATTCCTAATTAATTGTAGGATTATGATTATTCTCAATTTTCGACATTAGGATTAGTATCCTTCATCTTATATAATTACTTCTTTTATACGATGTAGTTACGGATAAGTTGGTTAGAATTTAAAACTTGCTCCTTACAAATTTAGAATTGTTCGGGATATTGGAGGTTGACAGAAATAGATCCTAATCCCTGCAATTAATTTGTTGTCTTTCAGATCACTTTTGATGTTGAAGATGCTTGAGCACACATGCAGCAGCATGCTTTCAACCCTCAAAACTATGGTATTTGTTCCCCCCCCCCCCCCACCCAAATCATGTGAATCTCAAGTCAAAACTATCTTGGGAGTGTACAAAACCACTCTCAAAGTGGTTTTAGTTGCCACATGTCACTATGTGATTGGAGGGTGAACAAATACCATAGTTTTGAAGGGTGAACACAAAATGGACTCTATATCATTTACTAATTAGTGGATAACCTGTGCCATAATGGCACGGACACGAACCCGGCCTTCTCGACGTAGGCGTGCAGGCACCGGACCAGCGCCAGGGAGTTCCGGACGGGACGACGCGGCCTTCGAACCCGGCCTTCTCGACGTAGGCGTGCAGGCACCGAACCAGCGCCAGTGACCCGAGGCCGGCGGAGGCGGACACGACAAAGACCACGGTGGCGGCATTCGGGCAGCGTGGGGCCTCATGGAGACGAAGACACGCAGGGCCGTCGCGGGGCGTCTGAGGGCGGCGAGGCCTGAGACGGCGGCGGTCCAAGAGACGACGTCCCTGTGCGGCATTCCGTCGAAACCCACAGGACGTGGTCGGTGGAGCCGCGTCGGGAGTAGGCGGTGAGCAGGACGGTCTGCACGAAGGGGTCGGGCCGGAATCCGAGGAGGAGGACGTGTGCGTGGAGCGACCTGGTGGCGGCGGCGGCGGTGGTGGTGTTGAGCAAGGAAGAGAAGGTGTGGGAGTCGGGAGGGACGCGGCGGCGGAGCTTTTGGGAGTAGATGGAGAGTGGGTCGGCGGAGATGGCAATGGCGGTGTTGAAGGAGAAGGGGTTGAGGTTGGTTATGGCGGAGAAGAGGGAGGCGGCGAAGGAAGGGTCGGCGTCGGCGGCGCGGTGGAAGAGGCTGCTTGCGACGAAGGGGTTGAGAAGAGGCCGGCGACGACGACGTGGACGAGGATGGAGCGGAGGCGACAGAGGGAGGGGCGGTACAAGAGGAGCTGGAGACGGGGGTGCCGTTGGGACAACCGGTTGCTCCGCACCCAACATGGGATCACCTCTCTTATATCGAGAGGGGCAATTTAGTCGTTTCATCATCGTTGAACCAAAACACATGGGTCGGACCAAAACTTCACTGTGCTTTATATTATAGATTTGATCAATTTGGATCACTTCCGAGAGGGGTATGTATATATCATATAAAAGGGGATGGTAAAGCTTGAAGAAACTCGGAGGGAACAATGAAGCATAATGAAGAACTTTTCTAAGGTAGTTTTTATCAATGAGGAAACATTGTATACTTCAATTTTTTTTGGCGGCTCATAAGTTCTAGTTCCGTACTATTTTTATTAGCACATTGTACGTAAAGTACCTTCAAGTTTTACTGTTTTGAAGGTTGAAACTGAAAAATTATTTCATTAGCTGACTAATTGTGTTATGCCACTATGAAAGCAGTATGGCCTGCATATTGACTTGGAAGTTTTAGGATTTCAAAATTTATTGTAGTGACCTCATTGTTTTTGAACTGACAAGATTCCATCACTAATCTAATCTTTGATTCTTTAGCCCAATTTGGTATTGGAGCATATGAGCTTCCACATCTGAATTTTCTGTTGGCTCCTAGTGTTCTTTCATGCATTAAGTTTTATATGTTGAACTCACTCTTAACATGGAAGAAAAATATTGAAAGAGCCATTCCGTCTCTAAAAATTTGAGATAAAGACTTTGTTGTCGTATGTTTTATATGTACCAACATTAGCTTCCCCCTCTCCCGGAGCCATCAGCCTTTCTCCAGTCATTATTGGATTACTATAAACTAAGCATGCTTCGGTCACGATTATTATATTGGAGTCTTATGTGTTGGAAAATGTGAATGTATATTTGTTATAATTAATATCATTATTTTTCTATCAACGAATCTATGAAAAGGTGTACGAATCTTTTCATTGGAAAAGGTGTACGATTTATTGAAAAGGTGTCCCCTTTCCATCGTGTCTCTTTATTTCTATAAATACAAATATGTTTGGAGCATTCAAGTATTCATTCAATTCATCCATATTGCATTAGTTAGTCTAAGGAGAGAGATAACCAACGTTGCTTCGACGAGTTCCTACGGTGTGAAGTGCTGCTACCGAAGGAAAGAACCGTTGTATCCTGGGAGACTAATCGCCATTAAACCGTAAGCACCAGTGCGGGGCGAATATTGTCTTAAGGACATTGAACCAAATTCAAGCCTCGGTATCATTTATTTATTTATTTATATTTTAATTTCAGAGTCTAAATACAGAATTTGAGATTTATACTAACATTATGTTCATTTGTCTTTGTTAGATGTTCATTTACCTTAATAATTAGGGACGAGTGTCGAATGTATCTGTTGGTGTTCATTATGGTATCAAACTAGCCGACCCGAAAATTTGTGATGAAGGCTTTGTTGTTGTCATCGTCGTTTTTTATTACGAGGTACTGAATGCTACCAGAGTGATTAATCTGAAAAAATTTCAAGAAACAAATAAGAACAAACAAACAAGTGATTCGAAGAGGCTTCCCCTTTGGATTTCAATTTCCCAGTGATGCAAGAATCTGATATAAGTGCAGACATAGCATAGAAATGATATATAAGCTTTTAACTTGAATTGTTAAATGAGTGGTAGAACCGTCACGTGATACCATCCCATTGACAGGTCAACCGACGTGGGACCCACGAATATAGGGGTGGCGGCAATGGGGGTTCGGTCGTACGTGCAGACGAGCAGACCAGCCTGTCTGCGGGCAAATTACCTTTTCCCTTGTTAAATAGCCAAGTAATTGAGGTCAAAGAAGTGGAGTCGGAAGCCTTAACTATGATTGCACTTGTCGCGATTCTCTCTCTCCAATGTTGGTTTCGACCCACTTCTCTTCTCCTCACACTCTTCCGAGCCTCCTGCTTCCGCTTGTCGCGCTCGGCAGAGTTCCTCCACTTGTGAGCCTCCCATGCTATGTACATTTATATTTGTCATATCTTCCTATGTTGTTATATGCGCAGAATAGTTTGTTGAGGTTGATTCCTATACTCCCGAAGTAGTGGGTCGAAGATCAATGGAAGGAAGAGCTGAGCTCCTGCAGGGGCAGCGGTCGACGAGGGATGTCAGTCCTGAGAGAACAAAGGTTTGGAAAGAGCCGAAGCCGAAGAACTGGGAAAGAAAGGTTCCGGTGATCTACTATCTCTCGAGAAACGGCCACCTTGACCATCCTCACTTCATGGAGATCACTCTCCTCTCCGGCGAAGAACTCTATCTACGAGGTACCATCATATATATGCACCATTGGATTTCTATTAGGCACAAATTTGCAATGGGTGTGGCTATCCGCATCCCATAACCTACTGAGCACACCCACAAAAACAGAAAAAACAAAAATCGAAATTCCTATCTCCCTGCTCCCCTCCCCCCCCCCCCCCCCCCCCCCCCCTCCTGGGTCGGAGGTCGGGGTCGGAGGGTTGGAGGAGGAGGGAGGAGGACGGGTCGAAGTCGTGGGAGGGGTGGGGGTGGTGCGCAGGAGAGGGGAGCATGAGGAGGATATGATAGGAATTTCGGAAAAAAAAAAAAAAAATTGGTGGGATGTGTTCAGTAGGTATGTGGTACGGATAGCGGTGCCCATTTGCAATCCATCGTTAACAAACTTTGTGTACTTCCTCAGACGTTATCAAACGTCTCAACTCTCTTAGAGGCGAAGGGATAGGCATCATGTACTCTTGGTCATGCAAGAGGTACGTATGTATGTATATATGCTTTCCTTTTTCTTTCTTGTTTCTGAAATTTGTCGACATGAAGAATGTACAAGGGTGGATTTGTGTGGCACGATCTCTCGAAAGACGACTTGGTCTACCCGGCACAGCAGGGTCGTGAGTACATCCTCAAGGGGTCCGAGATCGTAGATATCGATGTCGATATCGGTCAGCACTGCTCGACCGACGTCGAGAAACGAATAGAGACGTCGTCGTCGCCGAAATCTGCACGAGACGACATTGAGCTCTCCTTCGGCACGAACAAGATGAAGAAGAAGGTCGTGTCGAGGTCATTCGATACGAGCGAATACAAGGTGTACAAGAACGAGCTGATCACGGCTGCGAGTCCTGCGAAGACCGACGAGAAGAGGGAAAGGAGACGGATTCCGTCGATAGAAGAGGAGCCCGTAGAGGAGGCAGCGAAGGAGGAGGAAGAAAATTGCAGATACGACGACGACGACGACGTCACCGGCTCGCCACCCTTCTCTTCCAGCAGTCTGGAAACAGTGGAAGCGCTGATCAAGGCCCACTCGCGCATTGTTCCGGTGGGCAAGGACGAGAAGGACCGCTATGTGGATGGGTGCAGGAGGAGGAAGCCATCTTCTTCGACTTCGATCGTGCACTTGTTGTCGTGTGGCACGATTTCGGTGAAGCTGGGGTGCGGTCGGTCGACGCGGGGATGGCATAGCACGGAAAGATCACTGCCGCGGTCGGAATCGAGCAGCGAAGAAGTGAACGGAGACGTCGTCTTGTCAGCAATCAAAGTGCAGGCTAAAGATTGCTCCAAGAAGAAGGGAAATGGTCATGATTTTGGAGGATTTTATCGGGGCCTCGATCGTTCTTATTCTTGCAAGGCTGAGACCGAGAGGTAATTAATTTTGTAAGGCCTCAACTTCAATTACTCTCAACTGGAAAGACTCGATGACAAGTTCTTATTATCATCTTTAGCAGGTGTGAATAGCAAGAAAGAGGAGAATGGAGTGCAAAGGAGGAACCTATGAGCAGCGGTTAGAAGAATTTTGAGATCTTAATTTGACCACAAAGATCAATGTTTTTTAAATGTCTTATGAACCCTTCTTTCCCTTCTTTTTTGCTTCTCGTTATTTTATGGATTCTAGATGAAAGCTATAAGCATGGTCGAAGTATGCCAAGTGCATGACATAGTGAAACAACTCTTATTGGATGTTGTTCAAGAAAGAACCAATAAAGACAGGCAGGGGAAACTGACAAAATTAAATGAAGTAAAAAGTTAACAATTTCAATATAGTTACTTTTGAACCAATAAAGACAACCATGCAAAAGGTGCAACGTTCAATACACACTTTGTTGGATTTTGATTTCTATGACAGGCAGGGAAAAGAAACATAAATAAGGGCTAATTATAAGGCACATGTTTTTTTTTATCGGGGCTAGTCAGGATTCGGGCTAGCCAAATTTTGAGGAAGTTTTACTCGGACTGTCCAAATTTTTCATTCAGGGGCTGTTCAAACCACACAGCCCCCCAAACCCAAAAAATCACTCTCATTTTAAATTTTTACTTTCTCTCACTTCACAAACCCTATTTTCCCTCCTCCTCTTCTTCTTCTTCTTCTTCTTCTTCTCCACCATCCCACTCCTCTCTCTCCATTTTATTTTCGATCCTCATCTCCACCATTTTCCAACCTTCTTCACCATTTTTCAACGATCTCTCCCTACGATGGTACGCAAACGTTCCTCTCAATCAAGGTAAGAAACCTAATACTTAAAGTTGTCAATTCCCTCCCCAAAATCCTATTAATTTAGTTCGAAAACCCACCCAAGTATGGAATGATAGTTAGACCTCTCGAGTCGACTACGACTGCCCATATTTCTGGCAGTCCTATGTACTGTTAGGACTGCCAGAAGAGAGGCAGTCCACTTGTACAACAAGTTTACACAGGACTGCCGCACTTAGTGGCAGTCCTTTATACATAAAGGACTGCCACTAAGTGCGGCAGTCCTGTGTAATACTTGCTGTACAAGTGGACTGCCGCTCTTTCTGGCAGTCCTATGTACTGTTATGACTGCCTGAAAGTGAGGCAGTCCACTTGTACAGCAAGTGTAACACAGGACTGCCGCACTTTGTGGCAGTCCTTTATGCAAAAGGACTGCCACAAAGTACGGCAGTCCTGTTGTTACACTTGTTGTACAAGTGGACTGCCTCACTTTCAGGCAGTCATAACAGTACATAGGACAGCCAGAAAGAGCGACAGTCCTGAATTGGGATCCTTGTTTGATGTTTGCTAAGTATTCGATTGATATTAATATTCGTAGTCACGACCCGAATCCGAAACGAAGAACGTTGACGTTGAGGGTGAAAGAAAACGTCCTACCGCATCGGAGCAGAAGGCACGTGAAGCTGAGCGGGTTCGTGAAAAACCAATAACGATAAGAGAACCGGCGGCACCCTCTCAGACTGCACCACTCGAACCAAACGCGTTGCAAGTAATCGAAGCACAGAGACTCGTCCTGATTCTCCCTCCTTCGATGATGATTTGTCCATGATTCATAGAGGGGGGGACGATGGTTCCGGACCTTCTCACGCGAAGGCTGCTTCTGATAGAGATGATCGAAAAGTGAGCCCAACCGGTTGCTCACTATTGAAGTCTCTCCTGACCACATATCTTACCAAATTTGGAAGGATTTGGCAAGTTCATTACCTTAGATGTAATTGACTTTTGAAAATAGTAGTTACATTTTATATTTATACATTATCTTGTTTTATTTTCAGAAAAGCTCGCGTATCTTGCGGGTCATTAACCACGCTAAGATGTGCAGTACATGGATTTTGACAATTGAAAGAAGGTGTGAAGGCCAAAATCATTTCTACTGGTTGCAGCATATTGCGAAACACTCGTATAAGATCTTGGATCACGCACTGATCTCTGCGTTTGTGGAGCGGTGGCATCCCGAAACAAACAGTTTCCATTTCTTATCCGGGGAGTTGACGATCACCCTCGACGACGTCCACCACATTTTGGGACTTAGAGTTGATGGTCGTCCAATGCTGATGAATTTCTACAGACGACTTTGAGATGTATGACGAGATGGTGGAATTGGTCGCCAATTCACTCGGTATTGAGGCAGAGAATTTTGTTAGTCTCCCCGAGTTTAAGAAGTTGTATGGAGTTCCTTTGAGTTTTCTTAGGATACACACATTGATGATGATGACGATGAGGACGATGAAGATGACAATGAGGACGACGCCAACGACGATATTGTAGTGGCCCGGGCATACAGTATTTCATCTTGGGAGCCGTCTGCATTCCGGATAAGTCCGGAACCTCGATTCACGCCAAATATGTGAACAATTTTATGAACTTAAGCACTGTGGATCAAATATCCTTTGGAAGTGGTATACTAGCTTATCTCTACCGCGAACTTGGCGCTGCATCTAGAGTCGGATCGAAGACTATAGCTGGTTGTCAAACTCTGCTCTATGTGAGTCAAGTAAATCGTACTTTGTTTATAGTTTAAATAAAATTAGGTCGATTAATATGTGTGTCATCTACATTTCATGTACAGGCATGGATACGAATATTTTTCGACGCTAAAGAGGGCTACTTGTCATGACCCGTACCCTGATTAGGGGCACGAGAAGTGGGTACGTCCAACCTACGCCGCAGTATCGGCGGTAGAACGCTGTATATAAGGTCTGTAAATACTACGACTAACAGTATAAAGGTACATGTACAGTATATACACTCCGAGTGGAGGTGACATAGCAATACAGTCTCAATCACAGAATAAACTAAGGTATAGCGCAGAAGATAATATATAATAGATGAAAAGGAATAAGTCCAGTGTCCAATACAAGCCCAGATATATACAACATCACATGGTCTCAAAATACACTACTAAATCTGCTCATATAGCGACGTATATTAGCGATGTGCTTGTGGCGTCGCCAAACATGAATATAGCGACGCCACGAAGGAAACGTCGTAAAACGTCGCTGACTAGCGACGTTCTGCGACAGAAGACTAAAAACGTCGCTGAATAGCGACGTTTTGTGACGTAACTTACTTAACGTCGCCATTTTGGCGACGTTTAGCGACGGCTAATAAGGACGTCGCTAACTCTTTTTATTAGGGCAGAGAGTTCAGTCGAACGAAAATTTTCGAACGAAAATTTTTTTCCCCCCTCGACCCGATTTCCTCCTCCGGCGAATCCCTCCCCCCCCCCCCCCCGACGACTCCACCGTCCCCCCTCCCCCCCGACGAGTCCCCTCCTCTCCCCGACGACTTCCCCCCTTCTCCACCGGCGAATCCCTCTCCCCGACGACTTCCCCCCTTCTCCACCGGCGAATCCCTCTCCCCGACGACCCCCCCTCCCGTCGAGCTCCTCCTCCTCGAGCTCAGTAAACCCTAAGCTCCCCCTCCTCCTCCTCCTCCTCCTCCTCTCCCACGGACACACACACACCGGACACACACGAACACACACACGGACACACGTACACACCAGACACACGTACACACACAGACACATGGTTTTGTTAGATAGATCTGGTTTTGTTCAGTCTTTAAGCCTTTTTAATGCATTTGTTTAGTTCCTCCTTGATCATTCATGTAAACCTTCATAGATGACCACTTCCCCTGTGTGCAGCTGCATACATACATCCCCATTTTGTGTTGCACTCTATTTTGTGCTGCTTTGCCTTGGCTTGGGCTTTGCTTAGCATCTACAACCCCCTTGCAGCAGCAAGCAGGCAGCAGAAGAGTAGCAGCAACCAGTAGCAGTAGGCATGACCATTCAAAGGTTGGGTTCATATCCTCCATCAGTCCATTTTACCCATGTATCAGCCCACATCATTATGTACTGTCCTGCACTTTATTTGCCCATGAATTCCTTCACTGCATACATTTCTTCTGCCCAGTGTATCTCAGCCAGCCTTGAATACCCCCACCTTGGTCCTAGTACCTCCCTTGGTCCAACTGCAGCAGTGGTAATATGTTGGGTGCCTATGTGGTCTGCATTAGAAATATACTGTGGTCTATGAGTTGAGGGTTAAAGTTAAGGTAATACTCCATGGGTGACCCTATAATCTATAGTATACATATGTATTGGGTTGTTGTTCTTGAGCTAATGTATGGGTAGATATTTAGGACTAAGAGTTTTCAGACTACATAGATGTGAGAGTTATATTGCATAATATGTTATCTATATGTTATTGGATATATAGGCTATTATGGTTACATGAGGATGTGAGTTATAGGTTAGAGGTTGAATTGGGGCTGAGTTAGCCTTGAAGTCATGGGTTGAGAGTTGAGAGGTTGGAGTATGGAGTTAGGAGTGAATGTGAGGGATAAGTTTATATGTAAGGTATGAATTATATATATATATGATGTTTTGAATACATGTGATTGGTAGTCCAAGTTATTATAGGATTTTGGTTTATAGCTTGTATATAGGCTCTTGTATATATAGTTTACCCAATTAGGATTGTTTCTAGGGTAACATATAAGGCTATGTTGGTTAGGCCTAATTAGACTTTAGTTGACTAGCCCAAGACCTAGAATGCCTTGGTATTGAACCTAATAGGCTATGTTTGACCAATAGTTGACTTTAGTCTAGATGAGGCTAACCTAGACTAGTTTGACCTTGTTTGACCAAACTAGACTAAGGTTGACCTAGTTTGACTGTTAGAGTTGACTAGAGTTGACCAAGTTTGACTTTGACCTAGATTGACCTAGAAATCATATAGATTGCATTGTATCCTTCATTTCTCTTGTATTTTGCATATCATGACCTGTATTGCTCTATTTAGGACTTTGTGGCTCAGATTCAGACACCTGATATTTATCCGTCTTAGAGCCTTGGTTTGGGATACCAAGTTGGGGTTAGAAATAGGATACTAGTTAGCTATTGGTATGTGTAGATATATATTAGATAGATAGTTGGATGGATAGGTGGATAGATGGATGGGGAGTAGAAGGTGAGCTGCTGCCCCCATTCCAGCAACAGCAGCAGCAAGAACAGCTGTTGTAGCAGCAGTTTACATCAGCAGTAGCACCCCCATGGCCCCCCACTTGTAGTGATTAGCACTAATGGGGGCAGGAGAGGTAATTATAGGAGTAATTAGATCTAGATCTAATTAGCACTTGGCTACAAGGCATATTCCAAGAATATTCTAGAGAATATTCCAAGTCTATTCTAAGGAATATAGCGACTCCTATCGTTTGAATTAACCACATCTTGGCTATTTGTTAAATAGATCGACCCTGAGCTCCCATGTTCAGTCGTGCCTTCAATATCATGTTCAAATGAAGGTGACAAGCAGATGACTATAAAAAAATATGTCGTATTGAGCTTCATAAAGAAATGCAAGATTACTACATAGGAGGAAAGGTTTGGTAGGATTACGTCAAAGCACACGGCTTAGAAAATTATGACATATTTGTCTTCCGACACCGTGGTAACATGGTTGTCACATTAAGGGCCTTTGAGGAGGTGGCATGTTGTGAACAAAATATATCCTTAGTTCTCCTACGTAATGTTAAAGTAAATCCGTAGAAGAACTATAAGGATATATTTTTTCACAACATGTCACCTTGTCAAAGACCCTTAATGTACCAACCATGTTACTACGGTGTCGGAAGACAAATATGTCATAATTTTCTAAGCCGTGTGCTTTGACGTAATCCTACCAAACCTTTTCTCCTATGTAGTAATCTTGCATTTCTTTATGAAGCTCAATACGGCATATTTTTCTATAGTCAGCTGCTTGTCACCTTCATTTGAACATGATGTTGAAGGCACGACTGAACATGGGAGGTCATGGTCGATCTATTTAACAAATAGCCAAGATGTGGTTATTTCACAGAAGCCATGAATTACCGGGAAAGCTGATGTCGCGGTCTAGTCACAAAACGTCGCTGTTTTGTTTAACTCAGCGACATTTTGCGACTCCACATTAGGGACGTGATTATCAGTATGTGTCAGATCTTAGTATTCCTAAGTAAGAGTGGGTATATGTGAGTGAGTATCATTAGAGTGTTAGAGAGTTAGTTCAGTCCTAGTACCTAGAGTATATAGAGTATCTTAGAAATATAGGTATGATTGGTACAGTGTTTTGAGCCATTCTTTAGAAATTAAATTTACTTATGCCAAGCCTTTTGGGCCTATCAGAGTTATAGATTTTTTTCGGAAATCTAGTATAACGCTGATTGCCTCAAAAGGCTTGTATAAGTAAGAGTGTATAGAGTACCTTTTGGGCCTATAAGAGTTACTTCACTCAGTTTGTCAAGACAAGTAAACTTTTTAAATGTTGACGGTATATATACCGTCAACATTTGGTTTTGCCTTGTAGCTACAGGCAGTTGCCTGCATTTTGCCTTATAACTTGGCCTATGGCCTGTGCTTAAGCAGTGTGGACTTCCAGGTTAGGGTGTTAGTTCATGATTAGCATTATTTAGATATTAGTTTCAGTTAAAGGGTTAGTTAAGATTAGGATATTAGTTTATGTTAGAAGGAATATGAGAGTTAGTAGATGTTAAAGTAGGATATTAATTTATTAGTTAGGATAGATAGTTTGAGTTAGGATACTGCTCAAGCACAGGCCAAAGGGTCGATATTGGGTATTAATTTAAAAAGTTTTACTTGTCTTGACAAACTGAGTTAAGTAACTCTTGTAGACCCAAAGGGTCGATATTGGACAGTTGGTGTCGTGTACTCCTACAAGTACAATTATACCTCACCAATAATCTCAGTTTTCTCTAAACTGTCGCTCTCTACTGACCTCTATCTAAATTGCGCACCCATATCTAAACTGCCTTAATATTCATTCACTGACTGCAATGTGCATCTATCTATCTTACAGAATTATCCTCAATTGGATATGGATATGAATTACTACTTACGAAA
This sequence comes from Iris pallida, assembly GCA_029216955.1. NCBI lineage: Eukaryota > Viridiplantae > Streptophyta > Magnoliopsida > Asparagales > Iridaceae > Iris > Iris pallida. Next base: position 10,335,511 of record JANAVB010036419.1, on the reverse strand, counting down.
TAAACTGCCTTAATATTCATTCATTTTACTAGATTGTTGATCGAGTTGACCAATAGTTGACTTTGACCTTGATTGGCCTAGGAATCATATAGAATTGCATGTATACTTCTTTTATTTTATATTGACTTCCATGATATGACAGCTCCTCAAAAAAAAGAATCCTCTACTAGACATCGCACTCTCCTTTTCAGAACATCAACTAGTATTACTACCTTGATGTATATATAAAGTATGCATGTATAATAGTAGGTAATGATATGCAAAACTGAAAAGATAAATGCAATGCATGAATGAATGGATGAAAAGATAAATGCAATCCATCGGAAAAGCTTTGACACTTGCATATCATTCACTACCTTGATGTATCTATCTTACAGAATTATGGAGCTGAATTACTATCTGCGGAATCGTACTTGGATGTACAACCGTCATCCTGATGACATGTGCGGTGTGCGGGATGAATTCATAGAGGGTGTACACCAGTTCCTGCAGTTTGCCAAGGCGTTCCCTCAGTACATGGACGGTACCAAAATTAAGTGTCCGTGTGTGAGATGTCGTAACTTTAAATATCATCCAGAAGTGGATGTCACGTATCATTTGTACTCGAAGGGTTTCACGCCGAATTACTATCAGTGGAGCGAGCACGGAGAACTTGTGTCTTTAGCATCGGAGTACGAGCCTTATGTTGATGTCCACAACAACGCTCCTTACGACGATGGGTTGGTGAACATGGTTTTTGACGCGGCCGGGCCTAGTTTCGATCCGGATGATCATGATGCACCTGAGGAGGCACCGAACCCCGATGCTGCACAGTTCATGGAGTTGCTGGAGAATGCAAGGACTCCATTATATCCTGGTTGTGAGGATCATTCACCGTTGGAGGTGGTTACAAGATTGTTGAGCATCAAGTCCGATTTTAACATGTCGCAAGATTGCTACAACCGTATTATGGAGTTGCTTATAGAAATATTGCCTGAGGGTGCGAAGTTGCCTAAAGACTTTTACCGGTCTAAGAGGATGGTTAGATCGCTCTGGATGGGATATGAAAAAATCGATGCCTGTCGCAACGGGTGCATGTTGTACTACAAAGACGACAAGGATGAAGACGCCTGCAGATTTTGTGGTGTCGATCGCTACAAGGCCTGTGGTAGAGGAAAGTCTGTCGGTACCAGGAAGCCTACCTCTTCGATGCACTACTTGCCGTTGACGCCGCGTTTGCAGCGGTTGTTTATGGTGAAGGAAACTGCAGAAAACATGAGTTGGCATAAGCGGGAACATACCGAAGGAGTGTTGGATCACCCATCTGATGGAGAAGCATGGAAGCACTTTGATCGAGAGTATCCAGATTTTGCTTCTGATCCGCGTAATGTTAGATTGGGTCTCTGCTCTGACGGTTTTACCCCATTCGGACTTTCAGGATCCCAGTATTCGTGTTGGCCTGTGATCGTCACCCCGTATAATCTACCGCCTTGGATGTGCATGAAGACTCCATATATGTTCCTCACCGTTATTATCCCAGGTCCGAACAATCCGAAAAGGAACATTGATGTTTATTTACAACCATTGATTGATGAGTTGAATCAGCTGTGGGAAGTAGGTTCCAACACGTACGATGTATCTAGAAAACAAAATTTCCAGATGCGGGCAGCACTTATGTGGACCATCAACGACTTTCCGGCCTATGGAATGTTATCTGGATGGAGCACGCATGGTCGTCTTTCATGTCCGTGTTGCATGGACGACACTAAGGCTTTCCGTTTGAAACACGGAGGCAAACCGTGCTTCTTCGATTGTCATCGACGATTCCTGCCGAAGGATCATCCGTACCGGAGGAACAAGAATGCTTTTCGTGCTGGCGTTGTGGAGAAGGGTGATCCACCGACAAGGTGGTGCGGAGCCACGATATGGGAGGAGGTTAGAGATTTACCAAGTGCTATTGAGCAGCCTGCTACGGGCTACAAGTGTGACGGATTTGGTCGCACTCATAACTGGACGAAGAGGAGTATATTCTGGGATCTGCCATACTGGAGCACCAATCTGATTAGACATAACCTTGATGTCATGCATATTGAGAAGAATGTGTTTGACAACATAATTAATACTGTAATGGACGTAAAGGGGAAGACGAAAGACAATCCTAAGGCTAGATTGGACTTGAAAGAAATATGTAGACGTCCTGCATTGCATTTGATAGAGGACGGGAATGGAAAGTTGAAGCAGCCTAAGGCAATTTTCTCACTGGAGAAGGAGGATAAAGTGAGGCTTTGTAGGTGGATTCAAGGTCTGAAATTTCCAGATGGGTATGTTTCAAACTTGAGAAGATGCGTCGACCTCAAGGAGAACAAACTGACAGGTATGAAGAGCCATGATTGTCACGTATTCATGGAGCGGTTAATTCCGATTGCATTTCGGGAATTCTTACCGCAGGCAGTTTGGGATCCATTGACGGAGCTTAGCATATTCTTCAGGGACCTTTGTTCTAAGAAATTGCTCGTTGATCGTCTAGAAAAGCAAGAGAAGGACATTGCGGTAACACTGTGCAAGCTAGAGAGGGTGTTTCCTCCTGGATTCTTCGACTCTATGGAGCATTTGCCGATTCATCTTTCCTACGAGGCACGTGTTGGTGGACCCGTCGAATATCGATGGATGTACCCGTTCGAGCGACATTTGAATCACCTAAAAAGAAAGGTAAAAAATAAGGCTCGGGTCGAGGGTTCTATTTGTGAAGCCTATATTCTCGAGGAGATTACAAATTTCTGCTCCTCCTATTTCAAACCTCATGTTGCTACGAATAGAACGAGGGCTCCGAGAAACGACGACGGATATCAAGAATTTAATGATGGAATACTGAAAGTATTCAATGCGTCCGGAAAGCCTTCGGGAAAAATGAAGAAGAGATATTTGAATGACGAAGAGCTAAGGGCTGCTCAGTTGTATGTATTACTCAATTGCGACGAGGATGAAGTGGAGAAGCTAGAAGGGTAAGTAAGGAATGATGAGTTTACGTCATCTCAATGTAATAGTATAAGCTAATATTATTGTACTAATCGTTCTAATGCTTCGTTGTTTTCCAGCACATATAATGATGAGTTGAGGCTGGTTAGACCCTACCTAACAGACGAAGCATTAGAACAAGAAATGAGACGTCATTTTCCTTCTTGGTTGAGCGAATATGTAAGCAGTTCGGTAATATTTACTGGCCTCTTCTAATGCAACTGCGCAATAAATAACTTATTATCTCTTCTTTGATATTCAGGTCGATCGTCTAATTTCACCCGAGATTGAATTAATTAGAACTCTTGCCAAGGGACCAATTACTTTTGTTAAAACATGGCCAAGTTATTGTGTCAATGGCTTTCGGTTCAAGTCGACAAATGCTCCGATCAGAGACAGCTTCCTGGATCTTGATTCCACGAAGAACAGTTGTTTGTGTATCAAGTCTTCGAACTACAAAGACGTCGATCCAGGAAATGATTTCTTTGGCATCTTGCGAGAGATTGTGGAGTTGTCATATAATTATGGCAGAGAACCTGCAAATATCGTGTTGTTCAAGTGTGAATGGTTCGATCCGATTGAAAATCAAGGCTGGAAAATTGACAAGCATGGTCTTGTGGATATAAACTACAAGCGTAGATATCAAGGCTACGAACCGTTTGTCCTAGCAACTCAGGCTCAGCTCGTGTATTTTACAGCTTATCCGAGACGGGGAGCAACGAAGTCTGACTGGTGGGCAGTATGCAAGACTAAAGCTAGAGATACTTTTGATGTTGATGAAAAAGCTTACCAGGAGGACGAGCTACCTCCTGTAACCAATATTGTCGATGTGGACTCCACGGAAGTTACGCATTACACGACACATAATGTAGAAGATGTAGAATTATCCGAAGAGGAAGGCGAAGCCGACGAAGGTGAAGACGAAAGTGAAGATGAGGAGGAAGAGGAAGATGAGGTCGAGGAAGACGAACAAGATGATTATTCTGAAGATGATTGAGAGAGATATTATCTGGACTTAGATGTTTATTGTAGAATGTATCATCATATGTTACCTTGGTTATTATCTTTGTTGTACTGTCATATTTCTAGTCTCTATTATTTGTTGTACTGTCATATTTCTAGTCTCTATTATTTGTTGTACTGTCATATTTCTAGTCTCTATTATATCTTGTACTATCATATGCTGTTATCAGGTATGGCAGGTCGTCGCGGACATTTGCGAGGGCCACGAGGAGGTCGGGATCATCCGGTACTTCCTACAGGTACTGCTAGGGGACGGAGTTTGCCTTCGGTACCTCCTATTGGTACCGGCTCTGGATCCTCGTCGCCGATTACTCCTCCATATCGGACAGTAGCTGGGCCGGTTGGGACGACGTCACGTGGCATATCTCCTGGGACGAGTAGTTCCAGACCTGTTGAGAGGGCTCCCCCGTCTAGCGTTCCTGATGTTGATACGACGATGGAGACGGATGAGCAGATGGCCGAGGAGGATGCGCCGACGGCCGACCAGCATCATGAAGATGATGCGTGCGCACCTCCGGAGGAGGGGAGGACGGAGATCTGGGCCGACGGTACAAAGTAGGTATTTTGGTTTATTATTATTTTTCTTCTGTTTTTATCATAAATTAACTTTTTTCATGAATATAATATGTATGTATAGATATCGTCCTTCAGGGGTACAGAGACGCCTAGGCGATATGCTGAGGCATAATTATGGTGGTCCCTGGATTAACTACTCTGATGCTCCAGACGAAAGGAAGAACTTCTGGTTTACGCGCTTCAAGGTTAAAATAGATTTGTTTTTAACATGAATCATTTAATTTATGCATATTATATATAACTAATAAATATTTGGTTTCGTACTGTTCTAGGATATGTTTTACTATCCGCCGCACCGGGCCGAGCAGATCGAGGGGATGTTTCCTTCCGTCGCTGCCAAGCTGATCCGCGACTCTATCAACGATCAGAAGGATCGTGATCGTGCCGGAAAGCCGATCCAAGGTTGGATCACCCCTGATCAATGGAATGCGATGAAGGCTCGATTCGAGGAGCCAAAGTACAAGGAGAAGTCGGAGAAGGCCAAGGCGGCTAGGCAACATGCCTCGAAGTGGTGCGGTGGGTCGATTCCGATGACGGAACATTTCCGTCGTCTGGTATGTCTTTCTCTTTTAGAAATATTATTTTAATGCAAATCCGATAAATTATTACTAAGATAATATATTTAATTACAGGTAAGGAAGGTCGGTAACGCCGACATGGTGACCGTCTTCCTGGCCACCCATCGGAAGGGCGGAGTCCTTATTGACGAGAGGGCCGAGCAGACCTATGTAAGTATTACAATACGTTATCTTAATTTAATACTTCGTGTCCATTTTAATATAACTTAGTAAATATGATGCAAATAAATATTCATGAAGTTAGTAAAAATAAGTACATTAATTATAAATTAGAAATCATAGAGTACTATCCATACTTTCTAGGCCGAGTATAAGAGGCTGCGGGAACGGGCGGCTGCTAGTGCACCTGATGCAGGAGAGGCCGGTACTTCCTCGCAGCCCACTCAAGCTCCGTCGGAGGACGAGCTGTGGATGACCGCCGCTGGTGGCCTCCGTAGGGGTACGTACTACGGTACGGGATCCTATGGCGCCCTAGTTGCGACCCAGTCCTCTAGGACATCTCCTGCTAGTGTGCATGGTCCACAGCCGTCCCAGGAGTCTGCCCGAGTCCACCAGATGATGGAGTCTCTCCGTGACGACCTGCTACGACGGATCGAGCAGCAGTCTCAGCATCCTACGGACGATCCTGCGCTGCTAGCACGATTGGATGCGCTCGACCGCGGCATTATAGACCTCAGGGAGACGACTGAGAGGACAGAGCGCGCCGTTGGAGGGTTAGAGCGCACGGTGACGGAGTTGCAGACAGGACAGGTGACCATGGCCGAGACGGTGAGAAAGGCGCAGGATTCGATGGTCCAGAGCACTGGTAGAATGTTATCTATCATGGATTCATACAACCAGCGACTTACAGCGTTGGAGCATGCTGGTACTCTGGGTGCGCCTTCATCGTCGTCGACTCCGCCGCCTCCACCGCCTTCTTCTTCGACACCGACTCCACCGACGTCACAGCCTGGCGCTCCATCTGTATCGATTTCACTTGCGGAGTATGAGGAGTTTTTACGCCTTCGTCGCGGCGGTGCCCCTCCTGCACCAGATCACTAGTAGTCCTAGTTAGGACTTTTATTTGTGTTTGTATCATCTTATGTTTGTGACTTATGATTGGATGTTTGTATTGGATGTTAGTTGTGTATTGGATGTTTGTGACTTATGATTGGATATTTGTGACTTATGATTGGATGTTTGTATTGGATGTTTGTATTGGAATTGTGAGTGGGGGTTTCAATGCGCTGTGATTTGGAATTGTGAGTGGGGATTTGAATGTGTACCTATATGTGTTTTATAGAATTGTGAGTGGTAATATAGAATCTGTGTTTTATTTTTTTTTATTTTTTTTACAACTTTAGCGACGTTTAGCGACGCTTACTGACGTTTAGCGACTTCGTTTTCCGACGTTTACCGACGACAAGCTGCAAATAATATATGTTTGCGACGTTTTACCGACATTTACCGACGACTAACTGCAAAAAAGTACAGCTCTCCGACGTATTTGCCGACGTTTACCGACACTAGCTGCAAAAATGTACAGGACCATTACCGACGTCTAGCGACAAAACTCACGTCGCTATATTACCGACGAAACGACGCTAGACGTCGGTAACTATTCCAGGTTTTACCGACGTGTGGCGACTACATATACGTCGCTAATATACCGACGGAACGACGATAAACGTCGATAACTCACCGACGTACTCGTACGTCGCTGAATGTCGGTAATTGCGACGTTCAGCGACGTTTTCGTGATCACCGACTAAGGAAACGGCGACAAAAGCTAAACGTCGGTAAATACGTCGGTGATACAGATTAGCGACGGAATTTCCTATTTTTCCGACGTTTTTGGGCGTCGCTAAAACCACTTATTTTGGTAGTGATATAATATAGGAGCTACAGTCTGATAAAGCTAGCTGGATCGCAGTCCAGTCAAACCTAACTAATCTACACTACTCTGGAAGTACAAAATCTAGTGGCTCTACTATACGGCCACGGTCCTGGACTACTCCATCTGACTCGAGCCCATAATAGGTCGAGCAGTCTGCCTCAGAGTCATCTGTAATATATCATAACGGTATCCTGTCAGGAAAATGAGCAAGTACAAGTACTAACAGCAGTTCCAGGTGAATTGACAAATTCTATAAGAGACAGTATAATGAAATACAAGACAAAGATATATGAAGACTTGGGAACCGTTCGAAAGCTGAGTTACAACCCTTAAACTAAACAAGGACCGGGGTTGTAACCCTTCTCCCGAGCAGAACTTAGTCTCCAAATCAAGGTACATCATAGAGGCATGTAAAATATGTGAGTAA
>JANAVB010036419.1:10283037-10323037 GCA_029216955.1 Iris pallida | reverse complement strand
CTCCGCTGTACATCCTCTAGCTAGTCGTCTGCATAAAGGATGCCCTCTGTGCCTGTGAAGTCCCTGGAGCTCATCTTCCTAAAGTCTAATTCCGTCCCCGGCCTGGACTGCTGCTGGTACGGCTGCTGGCCAGTAGGGCCCTGCACCGTACCCAGTGTCACTCTCTCCACTGCTGCCAGTGCAAGCTGATACGAGTTTTCTATACTCAGACTCAGCATCTCAATCTGACGGTGTGACGCCTCCGTCTGGCGTTGCGACGCCTCTGCCTGGGCTCGCTGCGTCTCCATCATCTGCTGAAGGAGAAGGAACATGTGGTGTGTATCCGTCGGTATCGGAGGTGGTGGCGGCAGTATCTCTGGAACGGCGACCGAAACCCTCTGGGGTGGAGGTGGTAGACATCCCTGTGCAACTGTCGGGGTCCCCGGAATAGTGGAATCACTGGGGACAGTCTCGTGAACCTCCTCCTCGGCCTGGTCAGATCTCTCGGGCAAGCTACTCGATCCAGTGGCCTGCGGGTGCGTCTTCGTCATCCTGGAGACGAATTGAAACAAGGAGATCAATATGGCACATGAGAAGATATTATCAAGGAAGGACAGTTAATTTAATACAAGGGGAGTAATCATGATAATCAAAAGATCGAAATTTTTTTCTAGGTGTGATTGAGAAACTCCTATCATATCCTAGGTCCTACGTCCTAATCGCAGGCTCGTAATTAGTACTCTAAGTCGAGCACCATTACGAGATCGCACTAATTGTGACACGAGACCTGCGTGGGCCACCACAAAAACGTGTCACGACCCGCACCCTGATTAGGGGCACGAGAAGTGGGTACGTCCAGCCTACGCCGCAGCATCGGCGGTAGAACGCTGTATATAAGGTCTGTAAATACTACGACTAACAGTATAAAGGTACCTGTACAGTATATACAGTCTGAGTGGAGGTGACATAGCAATACAGTCTCAATCACAGAATAAAACTAAGGTAGATAGCGCAGAAGGATAATATATGATAGATGAAAAGGAATAAGTCCATTGTCCAATACAAGCCCGGATATATACAACATCACAGGGTCTCAAAATATAATATAGGAGCTACAGTCTGATAAAGCTAGCTGGATCGCAGTCCAGTCAAACCTAGCTAATCTACACTACTCTGGAAGTACAAAATCTAGTGGCTCTACTATACGGCCACGGTCCTGGACTACTCCATCTGACTCGAGCCCATAATAGGTCAAGCAGTCTGCCTCAGAGTCATCTGTAATATATCATAACGGTATCCTATCAGAAAAATGAGCAAGTACAAGCACTAACAGCAGTTCCATGTGAATGGACAAATTCTATAAGAGACAGTATAATAAAATACAAGACAAAGATATATGAAGACTTGGGAATCGTTCGAAAGCTGAGTTACAACCCTTAAACCAAATAAGGACCGGGGTTGTAACCCTTCTCCCGAGCAGAACTTATTCTCCAAATCAAGGTACATCATAGAGGCATATAAAACATGTGAGTAACTGAATATCATAGCATGGTGAGAAAATATTGAATGTAGAACAGAGCAGGATATATGATAAGATAAAGTAAATATAAAATGTGCCTTGAATTATTAGAGCGTTATGTGATCGGCAAGGAAAACATGGTAGGGTTATCCACTTGGCCCGGCAATCCGCGGTGACCTCAACGGAAAGTAATGTCGGCCAACCTGGATAACATGGACATGGAGGTATCTGCTATACCCTACGTGAGGTGAGGGTGGCACAAGCAAAATAATGACATGGGGCTTTGATCACATAACTCCTAATAATTCCCCATCCCCGAGTAGTATAATAGACCTGGACATGACACGTCATGACACGGGATTCCCTAAGAGGATAGCTACTCCCTCTCAGAAATCGATGTCTATACAAGTACAGGGAACAAGACAGGAAATATACATATATACCAAGAAAATCCAGGAACAACATCTCATGTCATGATCCAACGTATACTAGTCCGTGAACTATCGTGACTGGAATCGAGTAAGACACTAAAACTGAATCGGATATAGCAGATATCAAGACAATAAAAACTATCAGTAAATGTACTCGCCTGCTGTCCTGAGCTGTAGGGTATATCAATGCTCAGAGCGGTAATCAAAAACCTAAAGATGAGATACTGTATGTTAATTTAGGTTTAAACAAGTTAAAAATGATTCACAATGAATGATATGAATTCTAGGTCAACTAGGTCTCACTGAGTCACACTAAGTCCTGTCAAGTCAATCTAGGTCAAATCAAGTTATATCAAGTCAATCTAAGTAAGACCAAGTCAACCCTAGGTCATACCAGTCATCACAGGTCAAAACAAGTCGAAGAAGGTCAAACGGGGTCAAGAGTTGGCCTACAGTTGACTTTTGGTCAACTGGTCAACCCTGGTCAACTATGGTCAACTATGGTCAACTCTAGGTCAACCCTAGGTCAAATTGGTCAAATGTTGACCAACAGTTGACTTTTGGTCAACTGGTCAACTCTAGTTTGGATTTGGTCAAATCTAGACAAAGTGTTGACTCACGGTTGACTTTTGGATAAAAAGTCAACTCTGGATCAACCGAGCCAAAATTGGCTCAAATATGACATTTGTAGGGTGTACCCAACATGCCACCCAAGTTTCAAGTCAATCCGAATACCCGAACTCCGTATCTCGAAATTACCCCATTACCCCTTAACATTTACCCTTAAACGTTCTAACTTGACGCCAAGTGGCTTTCCCTTAGGAATTCCACTCCGTGCTTTCTAGGGTAGTAGGGTACTAGCCTATACAACCATTACCTACCAAGTTTTCTAGGGTAAGTGGACATCCAGTCCATCTTACGGTCCGTATCGCCGTTTACCCGTTATCTTGAATATTTCAAGATACGGGATGGTACGGTGCGATATCGTCTTTCCGAACCCACACGCAACCCCGATTTCAACTCCGAAGCCTACCCACAAAATCTAAATCACATTATCTAAGTTCCCTCCAAGTTTCGACGCGTTCCGAATTACGGAACTCAATTTCACCCCTTAACCAAAATCCTACTTAACATTCATTCACTCACTCAAACCCATTTTTCACACTCACTTAGGACCAACATAGAGGGCTATTCTAGTAGGTTTATTAGGGGTATATAGAGCTATATATAGGGGCATATATATGTATATATATATAGGTATATAGTGGGGGATTTTAGGGGCTAAACGGGGTGGTTTGGGGGGTGCTCTGCTGCTCCTACTGCTGTAAACTGCTGCTGCTATTGCAGCTTGCTGCTGCTACTACTGCTGTTGTTTTGCTGCTGTTGTAGGGGGGAAAACAGCAGCCCTATCCCCCCTTGGCTGCTATGGTGGCCTCCCACTTCCCCTTCACTTCTCTCTCTCATTCTCCCTCTATTTCCCTCTCTAAACTCTCAATCTCTTCCTCTCTAATCTCTAATCTCTCAATTCCTCTCAAAAATATATATAAACTCTCACACATATAAATCTCATTCCCTCCCCTCACTACACATACAAATACACACACACACACACACACACACACATATATATATATATATATATATATATATATATATATATATATATATATATATATATATATATATATATATATTAACACACACATAAATCTATATATATATATATATGGACACACACACTCCCACACATACATAATGTCGAACACCTACAAATGTCTCCTGAATATTGCAAGTTGTAATGTCGAACACATAAATCTATATCTATATATATATGGACACACGAACTCCCATATCATTTTGTTGTAATATGCTTTTGTTGTAATAGGTTTTAAATACGTAATGTCGAACACCTACAGATGTCTCCTGAATATTGCAAGTTCTAAGTAGGACTGCCCAGAACTCTGGCAGTCCATCGTGAATGAAGGACTGTCAGAGAACTCGGCAGTCCAAGTTAGAACTTGCTGTGAACAAGGACCGTCCAGGAAACTGAGCAGTCCTTGTTCACAGCAAGTGTAAATGTGGACTGTCCAGTTCTCTGGCAGTCGTTCATTCATGATGGACTGCCAGAGAACTGGACAGTCCTACCTAGAACTTACTGTGAACAAGGACTGTCCAGGAAACTGCCAGAGAACTGGACTGCCAGAGAACTGGACAGTCCTACCTTGAATAAGGACTGCTGTGAATGATGGACTGCCAGAGAACTGGGCAGTCCTACCTAGAACTTACTGTGAACAAGGACTGTCCAGTTTCCTGGGCAGTCCTTATTCACAGCAAGTTCTAACTAGGACTGCCCAGTTCCCTGACAATCCTTCATTCACGATGGACTGCCAGGGAACTGGGCAGTCTAAGTTAGAACTTGCTGTGAACAAGGACTGTCCAGAAAACTGGGCAGTCCTTGTTCACAGCAAGTTTAAACCTGGACTGCCTAGTTCTCTAGCAGTCCTTCATTCACGATGGACTGCCAGAGTTATGGGCAGTCCTGGTAAGAACTTGCTGTGAACAAGGACTGTCCAGTTTCCTGGGCAGTCCTTGTTCACAGCAAGTTTAAATAGTCATACTCAAATATAAATGTGATACTCAACTGTAAATGTGATACTCAAATGTAAATGTGATACAGTATAATTTATATGCATGTTCACTATCTCGCTGCTGTTCTTTTTCTTACGTTCGTGATTGCTTTATTCCATGTCCAGTACACTCATCATGTTATAGTTTTACTTTACATGTTTCTAGTTGCCTGTACATTCTTGTTCCTTCCTGTTATGATATTCTATCTGTTATACTGTATTAGTTTCATATGTATTCCTTGATAGAGTCGTCAAGTCCTACACCACGATTCCCTCGACTTGATTATAACTTGACGACATGACTTGAGTAGGACTTGACTTTGACATTCTATATATTGTGAGTACTTACCTTGACTACGGTCTATAGGATTTTTTTACTAGGATTGGCTACCGTCTTCATTGTGAGTACTTGCCTTGACTATGATTGAGACACTATAGATTGTAAGTACTTGCCTTGACTGCAGTCTATAGCTTGGACCTATTAGCCATTTCTAGTATGGCATGCCAGTGTCTTAGGATTCCTGTGTTTAGATCTTGTGTCTTAGTTCACTTTGCCTCGTCGGGTATCCTTGATTGTTTCTTACTTCTTTGTATATTTGTACTGTTACATGTTGGCTTGTATATTATGTATCTTGCTAGTCCTCTGAGGACCTGATGATCTTTTCAGGTTTAGCGACTGCATGGAGTTAGTTAGCAGGGCGGGATGGTAGAGGATTGCGATGTATGATACAGGTATTTGTTTGTGATATTTCTTTATTATCTTCTCGTGCTTTATATTCCATACCATGATATACACTGCTTGTTTATAGACTCAGATCATTCTTAGAGTCTAATTGGACAATATGCTAATGGGCTGCAGACCATGACCCATAATTGTTCATTCTGATTTATATGATTCCTGTGGATTGAGATATAGTTTAGATTAGACATGATACCCTACTCTGGACAGCTTATACGTACTCGAGTCGGGCTGGAGTCCGCTCGATACGTAACTGGCTTGCTCACGAGCTCGCGTCCGAAAATCGGGTGCGGGTCGTGACAGTGTCGCAGCCCCTATTGGCAGATCAACCGGCTGGGACCAGTGAATACGGGGGAGGCCAATGCGTTGCGGCCACACGGTGGACGGACCAATCTGTCTGCGGTCAAATTAGTTTTTCCTCATGTGACTAAAAAGCTTATAACAGACTGAGTTGGGACTGGGATTCATAGGAAAATCTCATGACCTTATTATGCAATGCCTCGCTTCAGTGTCCTTTTCCATATTCCATATTAGTGAACGGATCTCCTACTCAACCTTTCCTTCCCGGCCGTGGCATCCGCCAATTTGGAAGTCCAATGTCCCCGTATCTTTTCATTATGAGTGTCGAGCTCCTTTCTAAACATATGTTAATCATGGAGAGGAATTAATGTCTTATACAATTAATGGCATCAAGCTGAACAGATCTAGCTAGATCTTCCAACGATTCCTATCCCTACCTATTATTTGCTGATCACGGCCATCTTCTCTTTGGATATTGTTCGATTCACAATATCTTACAAACTAAAAAATATCATGTCTTCCTTTGAATCATGGTCCGGACAACAGAGCAACAACTGGCCTTTCGTGCGGTAGAATTGTCAGAAATTGCCATGGCAACTTGGTCGTCTTCTCCCTGTTTATGGCGGATGCCTCGAGCCTCATGCCGGAACTTGACGCCATCCTCCTGGCGATGCAATGGTGTAACACTAAAAATATTTGTATCGCTGAAATTGAAACATCGTCGGATCGAATTTCAAATATCATCACCAAAAATGTTGCTCCTCCATGGACCCTGACATACAAGACCCGAAAAATCCAACAACTCCTTAATCCCCGTATCCTATTTATACAAGCGGAGACTGGTGCGAATGGTGTGGCAAAAACTCTGGCGGTACTGGCTCATGATTACAGACGGAATCAGATTTTCTCCCACACCTCCGAGTTTCCGACGCCGGCTGCCATCGCCCTTCGTAAGGACCTCATCGGTTCTTAGAAGGGTCCTCTCTTCTTTCATTTTGTTTCCTTCTTTTGTTTACCCTCGGGGCTTTCCGGGTAGGATAGTTGCTTTTGCTTTATCGTCTAGGCTTTTGACCTAACGTATATACTTTTGTTGGTCGTCGGGCTATCTTCCGACGCCGCCCTCGGACTTCTTTCTTTTATCAATAAATTCGGCGGTTTCTGTTAAAAAAAAAAAAAACTCAGACAAGTAGCATCTGAGATAATTATCAATCCTGTATCTCTTTCTGCCGAGCTTGCATGCATTCATGTGATGGATAGGTCATGCATTGCATTCTTATGACTTGCTAGGAATAAGGCTAGGTTGGGTCGACTAGTACCCAACGCCCAACACAAAATATGTAAGATCATGTGTACAAAAAAATGAACCAACCATGCTAGCTCGTCCTCCCAGAATCTCGTGCCTCCTCCTAGAAGTACGTAGAAGCTCTTAATTAAAAACCATATACAAATGAAAAGCTAGCCTAGGGTTACAAATGCTCTGCTCTCTCATGAAGAACCATGCATATACAAATGCAAACCCTAGAAATATTAGAAACCCCCTATCATAATATTTAATAGGATTCCAAATGTACGTCTCTCCTAACAAGCAAAAAATCTTATCAAATCAGAATATTGACTGTAAAAAAAATAAAAAAATAAAAAAAAACTTACACTAAAAGCAATTAGTTAAGATGTAAAAATTCCTTTTAAAACAAATTTGCATGCCTGATGGATTCTTGTTCGATACTCCTGAAAAATACCTTTCTCCAAACATTGACGTTTTCCAAGTCGCCAGAGTCATAGTCGATCACAGCAGTCATTCATTAATGAACTTATACGAACGTATGGTGGTTGCTGGTTTGGAGAAAATTCTTTTTCGTGCACAGTGAGGAGGAAGGTGCACAAGGACGTTAATTTTCTTCATTGTTTCTTAACCTCACAAATGAGCTAGAAAGAGCCATGCACAGTCAAACGTGGTGGCTGAACGAATTTGCCACTTGATCATTCATTCATTTCTTAGAATTATTAAGTACTTGTAGTTGTTACTTATGCTTCTATAAATATTTGCATACTTGTAATCTAATCTTCACTTCACTTCACTTGGTACGTACATGCAATAGTATCTGTGCATGCATGCATTGATCGATCAGAGACTAACTTGATCAATTAGACGACGATCTATCGATCGGATCGGATCGAATCGAATCGACTCGACATGGCTGCTACTATCGAGAGCATCAGCAACTTCATCTTGAAACCTTCTCCGTCGGCGTCGATGCCAAATACTAATCACCTCCCCAACGCCGTGATGCCGTTGACAGTCTTCGACAGAGCGGCCGGCAACATCCACTACCCAGTCCTCATGGCCTTCCGCTCTACCATGCCCTCCAACTCCGTCCTCACCGAGAGCCTTTCCCGAGTCCTCGCTCCCTACCCCCACCTCGCCGGAACAATCGACTACGACAGCCGCTTCCGCCCCAGCTTCGTCCTCAACAATGCCGGAATCCGTCTCGTCGAGACCCGAGTCAATATGCCCATGGACGAGAAGGACCTCATCCACGACCCCACCACGCACGGCAGCCTGTACCCCCGCGTCCACGACGGGGCCAAAGAGGTGTTCCAGGTCCAGCTCAACCGCTACGCCTGCGGTGGAATGGTCATCGGCTTCACCGCCTCGCACACCGTCGCGGACGGCCACTCCATGTTCCGCTTCCTCGCCCGGTGGGCCGAGGCGGCACGTGGGCTCGCCGCCGCTTCTCCCCCACCCCCTCCCCCTTATTACAACGTGGACCGGAACTCCCTCTTCGTGCCGAGGAATCCCCCGGCGTGCAAGTACGACCACCGGGAGACCGAGTCCAAGCAGCTGGTGAACATGAAGTCACCCGCCGCCGCCAAGTCTCCCGTGGACAACCTGACTATCCAGTTCCCTGCCGAGTTCATATCGGAGCTCAAGAGGAGAGTTCCCTACAGGTGCACCACCTTCGAGTGTCTCTTAGCTCACGTATGGAAGAAGATTGTCATAGCGCGCGGCCACCACCACGACGAGAGGGCGAGAATAAGAATAGCCGTCAACGGAAGGGGAAAGATGAGGCCTGTCATACCCATGGACTACTTCGGCAACCTCGTCTGCTGGGCACTCCCGACGTCGCAAGTCGGAGAGGTAGCCTCCAACAACATCGGCAACAACGTCTCGACCATCCGCAAGGCCGTCAAGCAGCTCGACGACAGCTACTTCAGGTCCTTCATCGACTTCGGAGAAATTCTCGACAAGGAGGGAGGGGACGAGGAGCTGATGGTGACTTGGGAAGAGTGGGGGGACATAATCTATCCTGACATCGAGGTGGACAGCTGGCTCGGGTTTCCGATGAACGACATGGATTTCGGGACTGGAGGTCCCAAGGTGGTACTCCCGCCCGATATTCCGGTCGAAGGCATCGTAACGTTTGTCGATTCGCTCGGCGACGGGGAGAAGGGAGGGGTCAACGTCTACCTCACCCTTCGCCGGGAGCATGTTGACAAGTTCACGAGTATATGTCTCTCTCTAGACTAAGCTCGATCGGCCATTTCAATATCAATATCCTTAGCTAGCTGGCCACACTATAAACTGTACAGTAACAGCCAGCTATCTACCATAAATCAATACGTACTTTCATTAAGTCCCAATCCACAGTAATTAATATACAACACAAGAATGGACAATGTATATCATAGTGTGCACCCCATGCAACACTTGTCCAAATAGTCTCGAAAGTACTATGAGTCTACAAATACTAGTCTAATAACTCCGCTCGGTCAACTACCTGTATCGATCATCAGATCCACGTGGGACATAGCAAGGTACATAATATACATGCCAAAGTAACAGTAAAAAAAATTATATGATGAAGGATAACTACCATGACAATCTAAGTACAAAATGCAGTTGAGGACAATCCTAATACCAGGTCCAGCCGTACTGGCAATCACCCATGACACCGTGCTGTGATACCGATGGACGAACGAGTAAATAACTCCAAGGGTCTTCTACAGAGATCGAAGCACACGAAAATAATCAAGTTCCAAATATGGAAGTATGATCACAAGTTTAGACGGTTGGATATTTCGGTAGTCCTCCCCACCCAATACGGGACATGATCTCTCAATACTCTTACAACTTGTGAATACTTCAGAAGCATGATCACGAGTCTACACGAAAATAATCATGTCTACTATCATGACTTCTCAATACAACATAACATGCGAATAGACTTACAACTTGCGGATACTTCAGAAGCATGATCATGAGTCTACACGAAAATAATCATGTCTACTGCATAATGAGGTGTGTTACTGCTAAACCATGCTTACATATGACATCTTGAAAAACACTTACATGTTGACTAATCTTCTAGTCATGGCTGCTAATTGGTCCTTTCTAAGTTATTCTCCTTATATATATAGGTATGTCTAGTCTAATACAGACCTATCCACTCTACACTCTATTCCAAGATCAAAACTATGCTATAACCTATATCATCCCATATCCTTTTAATAGAATTCTTCCTAGTAAGATTTTTTGGACAATTGTCACGACCTGCACCCTGATTAGGGGCACAAGAACGTGGGTACATCCAGCCTACGCCGCAGTGTCGGCGGTAGAACGCTGTATAGGTCATCTATAACATCTAACATCTAACAACAAGATATATAAACCTGTCATCTCCGCACGGAGGTATAACATAACATCTCAATTCTATATCTCAAACACAAGTCTAGGAAAGATAGAGCATGATATGGAATCAGATAAAAGGAAGAAACTGAATATAAATAGAGTTATCACACCACACAAAGTTGATGTCCAACACAAATAGATACAAGACTTGAAATATAACTAAGTCACCACTAACAATCGGAACAATTCGATACAACTGAAAACTATAAACACTAGACTAGACTAGGCACCCTCTACTGAGCTAGATGCTCCTCAGGCTCCTGAAGGTCACCCTCATGTGTCCCATAGAAGGCAGGATAGTCACCATCATCATCTGTAATATTTTCAACAGGTCCAGTCAGGACAGGAACGAGCACAATACATCTCACGCAGTTCATATCATGTTGGGAAATATAAAGCATGCAAAGAGTAAGATACATGGACTGTAAAAAAAAAATATAAAAACGAGAAAGATTTGATAACTGGAAATATCTATATATATGATAAGTAAGAACTGTAGGTAACCTGTGATTTAGATCATGAGATGGTTATATAAACGGGTTAGGACAATGCAAGGGTAACTCCATCATACGTGAGTGTACCATGGACATATACATGATTTCACAAGATTTCATAAGATGGGATTTTGATCACATAACCATTTCCTACTCACCCTCGCCAATTAATACACAACGATCTAGTCAAGTTACGTTACCTTGTACAAGAGATTTTTATCATGTTTGCTCACGTGATCATGAGAGTACAAGATTGCACAAGAGTATATATGAAAGCGATGTACATGAAATACAAGATGTTTGTGAAAAGCACATGACAACTGTATCTAATGCACCCCGAGGGAGATAACATCGCATGACAAGATCCATATAGTACCAATCCGTGATAATGACGTGACAACATCATGCAAAGTAATCTAGAGCAAGAATATAAGTCCTAACAAGTATGAAATGATCAAAGCATGTACTCGCCTGTCACCCTGTATGACTGATATGAATAGATGTCCGAATTGGTGTCACAGAGTCCTATTTAGAGTAAAACAGGTCACAACATATCCACAATGGTAAAAATAGAGTATACAATGCATACTACATGATTCTAGGTCAATCTGGTCAAAAGTCAACTCTTGGTCAACTCTGGTCAACTTTAAAAGTCAAACCAGGTCAAACTAGTCAAAGTTAGGTCAACCAATGTCAAACTAGTTAAGGTTTAGTCAAACTTAGCTTAACTAGTCACTTTTAGGTTAATCTTAGTCAATTCTAGGTTAATTAGGCCAAGTTTGACCTAAGGTTGACTTTAGACAACTACCTAAGTCAAGGGTCAAATTAGGGTTAGCCCCTAAGTTGCCATAGGCTAGTGATCACTATGACCATAGGCTAATATTTCTAGGTCACTACACATGGGTTCACATATAGCTATCTATAGGTAAACCTACATCTATGTAATATATATCCATAGCCCTCTATATACAATTTTATATATATATATATATATATATATATATATATATATATATATATATATATATATATATATATATATATATATATATGGATGTATGTATATGTTGTAATATATATGACTAGTTATATATATAACTAGTCATATATATTACAACATATACATACATCCACATATATATATATATATATATATATATATATATATATATATATATATATATATATATATATATATATATATATATATAACCCTATATATATATATATAGTGAGAAAGGAAAATAGAGAGAGGGTGTGATGAGAGGAAACAAGGGGTGAAGGGGTGTGATCATGTGTGTGTGAGGGGGGTCATGGGAAGGGGTAGTGGTGTGTGTGTGTGTAACAGTGAGAGGGAGGGGGGGGGGGAGGGTTATCAGAATCTCAGAGAACCATACAAACACATACACACACAATACATGCATACACACATATCTATATACCTACATACACATATATATATATACACTCTCACACTTACATACACATATATATATATACATATGTACATATATATACAGTGTATATACAGACAAATATACACATAGATATGTAATAAAATCAATTCAAAATTCATTTTGGAAAAATTGGAAATAACCCAGAATTGGGTTTACTGTGCAGTGTATCAGAAAATTGGGAATACCCCAAATCAAAACTAAAAACTTAACCAATACCCACAAACTGTGGTTGGTAACCCTAGCCCCATGTGTGTACGTGTCGTGTGTGTCCATGGGAGTCCACGACGATACGACACAACGTGTCCAACACGAGAAAAACCCAATCGGGTAACACTGACACACACTAACAGTGCACTGTGTCGTACACGTGTGTAATTAGCTCTAGGACCACCGGGAGACCGAGTCCAAGCAGCTGGTGAACATGAAGTCCAGTTCCCTGCCGAGTTCATATCGGAGTTCAGGAGGAGAGTTCCCTACAGGTGCACCACCTTCGAGTGTCTCTTAGCTCACATATGGAAGAAGATTATCATAGCGCGCGGCCACGACCACGACGAGAGGACGAGACTAAGAATAGCAGTCAACGGAAGGGGGAAGATGAGGCCTGTCGTGCCCATGGACTACTTCGGCAACGTCGTCTGCTGGGCACTCCCGACGTCGCAAGTCGGAGAGGTAGTCTCCAACGACGTCGGCAACAACGTCTCGACCATCCGCAAGGCCGTCAAGCAGCTCGACGAGGTCCTTCATCGACTTCGGAGAGATTCTCGACAAGGAGGGAGGGGACGAGGAGCTGATGGTGACTGCAGAAGAGTGGGGGGACCTAATCTACCCTGACATCGAGGTGGACAGCTGGCTCGGGTTTCCGATGAACGACATGGATTTCGGGACCGGAGGTCCCAAGGTGGTACTCCCGCCCGATGTTCCGGTCAAAGGCGTCGTAACGCTTGTCGATTCGTTCGGCGACGGGGAGAAGGGAGGGGTCAACGTCTATCTGACCCTTCGCCGGGAGCATGTTGACAAGTTCACAAGTATATGTTTCTCTCTCGACTAATTAAGCTCGATCGGCCATTTTAATATCAAAATCCTAGCTAAGCCACGCTACAAGAATTTATTTATGTCGTCGTTACTCTTACATAATAAGTGAGCCTGAGCTAGTTGTTTGAGTTCAATTTCGTCAGCCTCGCCATGCTCTCCAATGACGATTTTCATCCTCCTCCTTCGGACACTCATCCCTGTCTATTTTCTTCCTTTTCCTATTAATATCATCTCCTTTCTTTCTCTTCCTGTTAGTAAAGTCTCTGTTTCTCTTGTATCCTCTCTGTTTCATAGTATTTCTTCTAACCATACCTATCCCTTCATCTTTCCATCCATGGATAATCAAATTTCCAATACGTTCTCTGAAGTTTCTCCAAAACTCGGCAACCTCTTCTCTTCTACAACAAATTCCAGTTCTGATTCTTCCACCACATCTTCTCATAATCCACAGGCAGAATGGCACAAGTTCTTATTCTTCAAAATTTTATCAAGGAAACAGTATCCCAGTCATGTAGTTTCTGCAACTATCTCGAAGATGTGGAAACGTATAAATGATGTTAAGGTTTCTGAATACTATGAAGACTCCTTTTCTGCCAAGTTCGACAGTATTGATGATCTTGAAGCTGTACAGGATGGTGGTCCATGGAAGTTCAACAAGCATCTTCTCCTCATTGAGCGATGTCTTCCAAACAAACTACCTTGTGAATACTCTTTTGCCACAACTCCATTTTGGATACAATTCCATGGTTTACCGGTAAATCTCCTAACCTTCCAAACAAACTACCTTGTGAATACTCTTTTGCCACAACTCCATTTTGGATACAATTCCATGGTTTACCGGTAAATCTCCTAACCATTGATTATATCTCGACATTGGCGGCAAGAGTTGGTGTTGTAAAGCCGATATCACTGAATGAAGCATCTAATTGGAGTTTATTTGCCCGAGCTAGAGTCTATATCAATATTGCTGATCCCCTTCTTAGGCAGCTTCGTGTATCAATGGGAAATAACAAATTCTGCATTGTGAAGTTGAGGTATGAGCGCCTTACCAAATTTTGTCAATTTTGTGGCAGACTTGGGCATGGTGTTGCCCATTGTTCTAATCATATTGAATTCAAAGCAATGATCAATGATGCATGGTCCTCTGATCAGAAAAAGCAAGTCCATGAACTGCTTGCTAAAAGATTAGATCATTCCATTTGTGTTAATTATGCTGCTCGATTCTCCAAATCCAAAACGTCAATGGCCACCTCCCCTACCTCATCAAAGTCACAATCGCCAGTCCTCCGGCGACAGTTATTAATGTGACATCATCCACCATACCACTATCATCACAGTTATCATGCCCACCTCCTCCATTAAATCTGGAAGCTACATCAACTACTCCTATTCAGTTATATTCCGTAACTTCCTCATTCCCTATTCACCCACCACTTATTTCAGACGATTTCATCCAGCCACCTAGTCAAAACTATCCTACTATGACCAAAAATATCATTGACTCTTCTAATACATATCTTCCTAATATTACCCTTGTTAACAATGATATCCCTATATCTGATACATCAACATCCATTCCCATAGATACCATTCCTACACCCCCTATTATTCCCACAGTATTCCACTCTTCAAGTATCCCTCCTCCTCTCTCCACGATCATGTCCCCAAATATCTCTACAATTCCTCCTTCCTTAAATCATGATACCTTACCAACCTCAAATCTCATGAATTCCTCTTCCTTGTCTTCCCACTTTTCTACTGTCTCCACATATGTTTCCAATAAATCTCATCACTCTATTCCAACTCCAACCCTCACTCATACTTTCACCTCACTACTATCAGCTCTTACTTCAAATCCAAAAGATCATATAGCTGATACTGGTATCAATCCTCCACTACCCAGCACCCACATCACTAATCTGGATACTCACCATGTTCCCATGCTCACAATGCCTGTTTTAAGAAATAATACAAAAAGGGTGCGTGATCACCTTGTTGATGATGATATGATTTCTCATATCAGACCATATAAGAGAATATCTGCTGATGATACAATGACTGAAGGCGCGGCTGGCCTACAACAGCCTTCATCTCCATGATCTTCTCATGGAATTGTCGGGGTTTGAGAAATGACCCGACAATTCGTACAATTCATTCATTTCTTCGGGCATCTAATCCTAGTGTCATTTTCTTATCGGAAACAAGGTGCTCGTCAAATGTAGCTTCTTCTTTATCTAATAAATTGGGTTTTCCACATTGTCATGCTCTGTCCTCAAATGGGATGTCAGGTGGGTTACATTTATGTTGGAAGGCTGATATCAACATCACCATCATTTCCTCTTCGTCAAACCATATTCATACCTCATTTATGTCTGTTGACAGTAATCAAACATGGCATATCCTCTTCTTATATGGTCCTCCAATGGTGTTGAATAGACCTCTGTTCTGGCACCAAATGGGAGTTGTGGTTAGAGCTATAACTGATCCATGGTTATGCATAGGTGATTGCAATTCCATTCTTCATCCTTCTGAGAAACGTAGAGGCTCCTCATTCAATTATCATCACCATAAATCATTCATCAAGTGGTTCAATTATGTTGGGGCTATAGATATTAATTGTTCTGGGCCTGCCTTTACATGGAATAACCGCAGATCTCCTAGATGTAATGTCGCTGAAAGATTAGATCGAGCCATGGCAGATACCAAATGGGTTTCTATCTATCCTAAAGCTGGGATACTTCATCTACCATGTTTCAATAGTGATCATAATCCGATCGTATTGCAATTGAATACCTCATTGGTTAAATATAGACCACTAATCCGATTTGAGGCTGCTTGGTCTCAGGAACCAGATTATAAGAATGTGATCAAAGATTTGTGGAGGAACTCTCGAACCCAAGAATTTTTGCCAAAGTTGAGGAGTTTGCTGCCTAAATTACATAAGTGGGGGAATACAAGACTTCGTCGTATTGATATTGACATTAAGCAGTGTCAGGACAGGCTTATTACTATTCAGAGTCTTCCTCCTACTGAAGCTATACATGCTGAAGAAAAAGATATCCAGATTTGGTTGAACAAACTTTTATTACAAAAGGACTTATACTGGAAACAGCGGTCTAATAATTCATGGTTACGGGAAGGAGATAGAAACACAAAGTTTTTTCATCTATCAGCTACTATCAGAAAGCACAGGAATACTATCCATACTATCAGAGCTGATAATGGATCCATATTAACTTCTCAGGTGGATATCTCTAATGCTTTTGAAGTTCACTTCAGAGATCGTTTCCAGTCTTCAGTCCATCAACCAGTTCCTGATCATATTCTTCATGAACTCTCTCGACTGGATGAAGTTGATAATGAAGGTCTTTATACAACACCAACCAAAGATGAAATTCTATCTGTCATCAAAAATATGAGTCCATATAAATCCCCAGGTCCTGACGGTTTTCCTGCTGCATTTTACCAACAAAATTGGGATATTTTTGGCCAAGAGGTAACCTTTCTAATTCAAAATTTCTTTCTTTCGGGTACAATGCCATCTCTTCTTAATCATACTTTTATTGCATTGATTCCCAAAATAAAAAATCCCAGTTCCCCTTCTGAATTTCGACCGATAGCTCTTTGCAATGTCTTATATAAAGTTATTACAAAGATCTTGGCTAACCGTCTTCGACAACAGCTACACAGAATCAATAATCCTCTACAAAATGCATTTGTTCCTGGGAGATATATTGGTGATAATGTCCTTTTAGCTCATGAAATTCTTCACTCAATCTCGAGATCAAGTCCTAATAAAGGATCCTTTGCTCTTAAACTGGACATGTCAAAAGCATATGATCGATTGCATTGGGGAATTATCAGCCAAGCATTATCTGGTTTTGGTATTGTTGGCAAATCCCATGATCCCATAATGGAATGTATCTCCTCGATTTCCTTTGATGTTCTTGTTAATGGCAAACCAACTAACAAGTTTTTTCCTTCCCGTGGAATTCGCCAGAGATGTCCATTATCTCCATATTTGTTTATAATGAGTATGGAAATATTATCCACCTTTATTCATATCATGGAGAGGAATATGCTTTATGAGAGCTTCAAATTGAAGTATTGTCCAATATCGTTTTCTCATCTGGCATTTGCAAATGACTTCTTGTTGTTTGGTATATGTTCCCTTCATAACATCACCCAAGCTCAAATCATCATTAAGTATTTTGAATCCTGGTCGGGACAACGCATAAACCTTGCTAAATCTTCATTATATATCTCCAAGAAAATCGACCCTTATATGCGCAATCTCTACACTAATTTATTTGGTGTAAAACCAATGGATCCTTGGGATAATTATCTTGGCCACAAAACACTTCAACCAAAATCTCGTATCAGAACATACTCTGATCTTCTAAACACCAGTCTTCAAAAGCTTAATGGTTGGAAACATGGTTGTCTTTCACATGCCGCCCGCACTACTCTTATCAAATCTACTCTCTCATCCCTTCCTACATATCATTTCTCTTCATACTTAATCCCGAAGGCTGTCACAAATTCCTTATCCAAACATCAACGGGATTTCTGGTGGGGTTCTAATACTAATATCAGGAAAATGCATTTCACTCCTTGGTCCTTATTTACAAAATCGAAATTTCAAGGTGGTTTGGGTATTCGTGATCCTCACATTATGAACCTATCTCTCTTGCTTAAACTTTCATGGAGATTCATTACTGATCCTACTTCCATATGGGCTTCTCTTCTTCGTAGCAAATATCTCCAGTCATCTAATTTTTGGTCGGTTACTCCTTCCCATTCTTCATCTTATATATGGACGAGTATTTTGAAAAGCAGAGAGTTTCTTATGGGAAATGTTGCCTGGTCTGTTGGTAATGATGTGAACATCAATATTTGGTCAGATCCTTGGGTTCCAAATCTTCCTAATAACAAAGTATCAGGATTTAATGCTGCTAATCAAGTAGTTCAATCTGTTGGAGATCTCATTAACAGCGACTTGTTCATCTGGAAGGAACATCTTATTCATGTCTGTTTTCCACCTTATGAAGCTCAGGCCATTCTCAGGATTCTTTTATCTAGGAATTACACTGTTGATAAACTCATTTGGAAACATACTGTGGATGGAGAATTCACTACAAAATCGGGATACAGGGCCATTCATGCTTGCCTTCATAATGATCACATATCTTCGGTTAATACTGTGTTCACTGACTGGAAGAAGTTTTGGAAACAAACTCATATTTATCCCCGTGTCCTCCTATTCGCCTGGAGAGTGCTGACTAATTCTATACCCACCAAATCAAATATCAATCGATGAATCAATGACATTGAAGCAACATGTCCAATATGCAAGGTATGTGATGAAACTACTGACCACCTTATTTTACATTGCTCTTTTTCAGGATTATCATGGCAAAAGAATGCTGCAATTTCACATCTGATTCATCCCCATACAACCATTTCATCATTATTAACCACAATCCTCAAAGATGGTGACAAGGATGCTATATCCAGTTGTCTCTATCAGATGTGGTCCATCTGGAAGGCTAGGAACAACTACATTTTCAACAATTCAATGATCTGCTGTAACAAAATCATTCATGAAGCAAAGACTTTGCAAGCAAGACATGCGTGTGGTTCAACTACAGATTCTTCCAATCTGTGTACCTACAGATTGGCATTTCATGCTACATGGAGACCACCTGATCAGGGAAAATTCAAGATAAACTTCGATGGTGCTTATTTGGATGGTAAAATGGCAGCTTCAGCAATATTGAGGGACTCTCAGGGTTCATTCATCATGGCCTACTCCAAATGTCAAGATGGAGGAAGCCCTATTGAAGCGAAAGCTCTTGGTATTCATCTGTCACTTGTCATCATGGAAAGAAATCATCTGACAAATATTACTGTGGAAGGTGACTGCAAAATCCTCATTGAAGCTATTACACATCAGGAGGATTCCACTGTCTGGTTAGCTCGTCACACCATAGCAAATGCAAAGAAGTTTCTTAGTTTAAACAGAGAGATTTCCTTTTCTTATGTTCATAGGAGTGCCAATGGTTGTGCTCACCAATTAGCCTCTTTTTCTTTGATTCATTCCAATATGAATTCTCTGCAAATTCATGATAGGATTCCTGAATGTATATATGATCTTGTTGTTAGTGACAGATCCGCATGTACTTCTGTTTTTATGAATGAATGAATGATTTTATGTTTGCTCGAAGAAAAAAAAAAGTGAGCCTGAGCTACCTACTTGTAAGAATGTATGTCTCTCTTTCATTTTACTGAAAAATGTAACAAAATTTTTATAAAATATATAATAAACTATAATTATAATTACGTATAAAAAAATAAGTTACAAAAATTACAAAAAAATAGAGTAACGAGTTTCATACCGTCACTAATACCGACAGTATAGATACGTTATTTTTTTTTATATTTGTTGTCGGAAAAATTTATGAAATGTCCAAAATTTGTAAAAGTTTTATGAAAAATCTACCGCAAAATAACATTTCATCGCGTGTTCAGAATTAGCAAAAAATATATAAAAGGGGTTCTGAATGACCTTTTTGTCCTTCTAATTTATTGAAAACACCTCCGAACCCTACTCTTCAAAAAAAATATTTCGATACTTCCTTATCTTCCATACGCTGCTCAGTTTCTAATCTAGGTTTTCTCCTCCAAAATCTTCAAACCTTACTTCAAAAACTCGTCAAAAAATTTCGAAAATACGGACAAACGGTAAAACTATTAAAACGGAGGTCCAAACATCATTTTTTTCGCGATTCTAAAATTTCGGAAGGCCGACTAACGAAAAAAACCGTTAATCTCTGGCTCACAAAATATCTGAAAGTTTTTAGCGACGTCTGAGAGAGACGTCGCTAGACGTCGTTGTTCAGTAATAGGATAGCGACAGACTTGATTAAATGTCGCAAAATATCGCTGAATAAAATAAAACAACGACGTTTTGCGACTAAATAGCGACTTGTTCTTTCCAAACAATAATTCTAGTCACTATTAGTCGCTAAACATCGCTGATCATAGTGACGTTCAACGACGTCATTTTCATGCGTCACTAAATACACAAAACATAGCGACGTTTTTAACTGGAATCACTAATTTCGTCGCTAATTTAACATATTTTGGTAGTACACGTGCTCCGACACGAGATATTGTATTGTGGTACAGTAGTTTAACACAAAGTTTAACAATAGAACACTATGGTTTTATATATATATTAGGGAAGGCAAATTTCATTGAAAAGGTGCAAGGGGAGATACAAAGTAGGCGGGTCGCAAAATAGAGAAGACCACTGCCCTGAATGAGAAAACAAATGAGACGGACCACAAAACGGGGAATGCCCCTACCCATTGAGAAAAGTAATGGCTAAAGAAGAAGCAAAAATTATACGACGGCTCAGTCCTGGAGAACGCGGCTGAGATCATCGCCATACGGTGCCAAACTCCCACTTCTGTGATATATATATATATATATATATATATATATATATATATATATATATATATATATATATATATATATATATATATATATATATATATATAAACTATTTTAATATAATTTAAATTTCTAACTTTTTTTTTGATAATATCAGTTTTTTTTATTTCTTTTTTATACTTCTATCGCACTTCACTACTAAAATCTGTCAAATCAGCGACGCCGCAGGACGTTGCTAAATAGGGAAAATACGTCGCTAATTTTAATTAGCGACGTATTTAGTGACGTTTGGACGTTGTCGCCATTAACCTAGTCGCTAAACAACACGACGTCGCAATACGTCGCTATTGCGACGACACTTAGCGACGCATACACGTCACTAATTCGACGATTACCAGCGATGTAAAATGACAGCAGTTACCGACGTAACCTAGCGACATGGATCGAGCAACTTGACATGCATCGATGCTGACCTGGCTTGAGAGCCAAATGGCGACGTTCTGCGACGTTGTTACGTCGCTATAGTACCGACTTATTGTGACGTTTAGCGACGTATTATGTAGCGACGTTTAGTGACGGTCAGCGATGGTATTCATCACAGTTAGCGACTGTAGGTCCTAAAAAATCAAGTTGCATCCATCAACAAAGTCATAAAAATCAAGAAAAACAGCTTTCAAATGAACTACGCAGACATCAGATTGCGCATCATTCAGATTGTGCAGACTGGACTGCGCACACTCTCAAGTGCGCATGCTGACGTGGCCATATCATCATTACCTAACACAATCAAATCTTCTGACAACTGACAGCACAAAGAACGAGGAGACTATTCGTTTATTGTGCCGCACATGCTCGAGGACAGCTGTACATGCAGCGCACTCTGTCTGCAGCGCAGTCCATGCCAGCGCAATCTATCTCAGCGCCATCCATGCTAGCGCAATCCAAAGTCAGCACAATTCATGTGGCGCACTTCAACGTGACAACTGACAAAAGTATACGTGGCATTCATGCCATCAATTGCGCGTTACGTGGCAACTGTCTACACACGATCATGCGCATTTCAATCAAATGATGCCATGTGTCCAAGACAGTTGGCCCACGACCAGACAACTGCCTGCGCAGTCTGATGCTGCGCAATCCAGTTCCCGCGTAATCCAACTTGCGCCATCCAGAATAACTAAAAGTTAGTTATTTCCAGAACTCTATAAATAGAGTTTCAAGTCTTCATTCAAGGGGATCAGACATAAAAAATTCAGAAATATCAGAGAGTTCAGGAGTTCTTGCCCAAGTGCTGCTACATTCTTCCGAGGCTATCGCCTTCAACTTCAGAGGCTATCATCTTCAAAGTTCACATCGTCCAAGGGATAAAGCAATCGTCTTCTAGATTGGATTCCTACAGTTGTACTTTTCCATAATTCTTTTAATCTTTACAAAGTTTGTATCAATAAAGTTCATACTTTTGTTTTTGCAAACAAAATGGCGACTCTGCTGGGGACGACTTTCTCCTCCGACGAGAAAGTGACAACTCAATGTGACGTTGCGTCTATCGGGAAGACGCAGAAGATGCTGGTTGTGAAGGTCAACCAGACGGCCTACGAAGCCATGATCAACTCCAGGACCACCCCTCGCACTGTGACTACTTCTGCCACAAGCAAAGTGCACCCAGTGTGGGTCCCTAAGAATGCTGTGCAGTCTGTTCCTTCTGCGAAGAAGATTGCTGCGCAGTCTACTGATTCTGCCTCTAAGACAGCTGCGCAGTTTGCTGTTGCCAGTGCACAAACTACATCATATGCTGCTCTGTCGAGGTGCAAGACTCCTCTACCCCTGGCACAGTTAGCTGCCAATCTTTCTGTGTAAACCAACACTCCAGCAACTAGAGTGCATCCCAAACACTCTGTGGCCAGAACTACTGATGCGCAAACCACAGTGTCTGTGGCTAGAACCAGAAAGTCATCTGCCAAAGACTCTCCTGCGCAACCTGCCAGTGCGCCATCCACCCATACGCAAACCATGTCTGCGCCATCTAAGAAAGACAGTCCTTTGGCTAACCTTTCTTCATCTCACAAACAAGGAAAAGACTCAGCTTCTCTCCCCAAGCATTCTGCTACTCCAGCACAATCCACTGGGGGTAGTCTTTTGGCTATTCCTCCTCCTCCTCAGAACGAAGGAAAAGGCCCTTTGGTATTTTCTCAAACTTTCTCGTCCCATGACTTGGAAGCCAACAGAGGGAAACGCTCTTTAGCTAACCCTTCTTTCCAAAATAAAAGAAAAGGCCCTTTGGTCTTTTTTCAGTCTTCTTCGATTTTTACCGTTGAAGATCAAGCTGAATGTGCTCCGGTATCAGTCAATACAAGAACCCTTTCTCACAAGGATTCTTCTCTCCTTGCTAAAGGAAAGTGTACTGATCAGAGAGGTATTCTTCCTACTCCGGTAGCAGAGTTCCAAGATCTTCCAACCCTCAAAATCTCTCGTTCAAGACAGGAAAAACTGCTGGTGTCTCAAACAAAAACTCCTGGGGGTGAGTTTGCTGACTTAAGAACTTATCTTAACAGGCCAACTTCGGTGAAACATAAACAACCAATGCCGAAGACCAACCAACGTCAGAAGCAAACTTCCAGGATCAAGAATCCGGACACCTATGCCAATGAAATGAGCACTTCCCTGTACACTCAAGGGACAAAACATTTGAAGAACCGGAACCATGTTTCGAATGTTATCAAAGAACATATCCCTCAAACTTTTCCTCGTCCCGTTGCTGTCCTTGATCTCCGAGAACACCTCAAGCAAAAACAGGACAACATCCCAACATCCCCAACGCAACCACTTGGACATCACTGTAATCACAAAGTTGTCATCAAGTGTTGTTGTCAAACAACAAGACGATCTGTCTTCGATCTTCTGAACTTTCCTAACTCTGAACCTATGTCTGAAGATGAAGATGAGGTTTTTTACGCCTCCGTTAACATGACTTCCAGAGACACTGGGGGTAGGAAGTGCTCCAAGCACGGGAAGCCTCGCAAACCAAGCCAGCGGTATTTGGATTTACTCCAACAATCTTCTGTAGGAGTATTCCAACATACTCGTTCCCGAAGCCGAGACACAATCGGTCAAAGGAATCTTTAAGATCCTTCCGAACGTCTCCTTCCTTCTCACTCAGGAGATGATTCTTTTTCCGATTACGATGCATACAGCGAAAGCTCAGAACAGACGGTATCCTCCACTGTACCCAGAGAAGTGACAGCTTATGTTGTCAATGAAGACCTAGATGCTTCCAGTTCAGCCAGCCAAGAACAAAGAATAGCTGCACTAGAAGACAAGCTAAACACCATGGCTGAAATGGTCGCAAGTATGCATTCCATCATTGTGGCCCCGCATACGGTACCACCGACCGTACCTCCTATAAATCCTAAAATCATAGCATCGTCGGTGCCTGTCAATGCTGGACTGGGGGTAGCATCCACTCATCCAATACCTCATGTACAAGTTCAACCTACACCCAGTCAGTCAGGTGTTGGGGGTAGTGCTTATCACGCTGTTCCTCCTTCCAACACTGTGATTCAGCCTGCTCCTTCTACATCAGTGGAAGATACCAATGAAGCTGTCAAGCTCCTGCGCACTCAATTCGAAGCTTTCAAGGAGAAGGACAACTTTCAAAGGTTAGGGATCAAGCAACCCTACCCAGTCGAATGGAAGGAAGTTCCATTTCCTCTGAAATACAAGATTCCAACAATCTCGCTGTTTGATGGCAGCACTTCTCCCAGTCAGTTCATCAACCACTTTGAGATTATGACTGTCCAACTTCAACCAAATGACGCTCTTCTTACCAGAGTATTCGTCGGCTGTTTAGCTGGCGTAGCATACGATTGGTATAGAAGCTTGCCCGATGGTTGTATCACCTCCTTCTCTGGCCTAAAGCAAATCTTCTTGGAACAATTCTATGAGGGAATCAATGACATGACTATGTCAGCCCTCAATAAAATCAAACAAAAGCACAATAAAACTGCTGAGAGTGTCATTAAAAGGTTCCGACGGAAAGCTTTAAAAATGCCTCCTGGAACTCCTGCTGCTGTTACCATAGACACCTGCAAGGCAAATCTTTTGCCTATCATCAGCATGTGGACGGGGTCTACTCAGTTCCAAGACTGGCCATCCTTCATTGTCAACGCTAAATCCGCTGAAGTTAGTACTGATAAATTCAAGCAACTAGGGGTACAAATGTCTAACCCCGACCGGGATGAACACCAGACATCAGGTGACGGCAATCGCCAGAACAATCGTAAGGGAAAAGAAACTTTGAACATCAATTTGAACAAGAACAAAGAATCTTTGGCGGTCAACGTAGCTCCCCCTACGTCTACTTCCACTCCTTCTGCACCTCCACCAAGGGAGCCTCGTCCTAAAGTAGAATATTCTTTTGATGAGAATGACACCGCTAGCATCTTTGATTGCTTAATCAAAAGCAATAAAATCCAACTTCCAGATCCCAAGAAGCCAGATAAAGTCGATAAGACTGATCATCCCAAATACTGTGTCTATCACAGGTTCATCAGACATCCCACTCGAGCATGTTATGTGCTCAAAAGCAAAATCTAGGAGCTGGTCAACGCTGGTGTTGTCACTCTGCAACAAGACGAGAAGACCGTTACCGCAAATATGGTTTCAGTCCAATTTGGTGACTTCCCGCCCCAGATGGTGCAGCACGACGTCATTCCTATTCCCAAAGCTACTCTTGAGATTGAGAATCTCCCTCTTCTACGAAGTGAAGGTCTCGTCCCTTTGTCTCTTGACAACGGCGAGATTATGTGGATTCATCCGGATCTTGCTTCAGAGTTCGAAGTTCCCTCTGCCTCCAAGAAGAAAGATCGTTCCAAAGGCAAGACAAAGATTTGTAATATGGTGTCTTTTGATCCCATAGTTGATGAAGAAATCTTGCTGGGCACCAGATCGGGAAAAGCTTATATAAAAGATTACCCCGAAGCTCAAGAAAATCCTGCTTCTTCTTCTTCTTCTGAGCCTGCTCCAGTGCAGCCTGCTTCCACTGAGGATATTCCTACTGTACCCTCACCAGTTGTAGTGTCCATGCCTTCCAAGCCGACGGTCGCTGACAAAGGCAAACAGCAAGTCCGCTTTGACAAACCTTTGAAGAAGTCAACTCCCTCTGGACTTGAAAAGCCTTATAATTTTGACATCCTAGCTCAGTTGGCTAATACACCGGCCCGGGTGTCAATCTTCGAGCTCTTGCGCCTTTCCAAAGAGACTCGAAAAAATCTGAGTGAGGCTCTCATGCAAGCAGAAACCTGTCTAGCCCTGCTTAAGAAGCCGGAAGCAGAACCAGTCTCTTGCCTCCATTGTCATAGTGTGTTGGAGTTAATTCCAAACATAACTTTCACACAAGATGACATGTTGATGGAAGACAACAGGCACGATCGTCCTCTCTACTATACGGGATACGTCGACTCGATGAAAGTCGATCGTATTCTGATAGATCCAGGGTCTGCTGTCAGTATCATGCCGAAGACAATGTTGGATACGCTGAAGATCCCAGTGCATAGTCTCTCCAGTACCATCACCACCATTCTTGGGTTCAACCAGGGAAGGAGTGAACCTCTGGGCAAGATTCGCCTAAAATTCCAAATAGGCAATCTTCGTACAAAGGTTACCTTCTACATCATTGACAACCATGGTTGTTCTTACAATACTTTGCTGGAAAGACCATTTCTGCACGAGCATAACATTGTCCCTTCGACTCTCCATCAATGTTTTAAATATGTTGACGACAATGGAGAGGTACAAAAGGAGGTTGCTGATCTCTATCATTTCAAAGGCATCGAAGCATACTGCAATGATGCTCGTATGTACAAGGACGAATTCATGAAGGTTGTCCTACCTCTGGACACTGAAGAAGAGCAAGAAGCAGTGCCCAATGATACCCTTATCATTCCTGTCAAAGGGCGTGTTTCCCGTCCTCAATCTTTTAAGCCACTGGCTATTCACTTGCCAGTCCAGAAATAATCTACTGATGATGATCAGGACAAGAGGGAGCTCACCTCTTCTGAGCCGCTTGTTTTGATTTACGTCGTAACAAGGAAAAAAGGCAGCTCACCTCTTCTGAGCCACTTGTTATTGATTTATCTCATAACAAGGACAAAAGGGAGCTCACCTCTTCTGAGCCGCTTGTTATCGACCTCCGTCGTAACAAAGCTAATCCTCCTCCACGTTCTTCTTCTCCCCCTCTTGTAATCAATCTGACCAAGTCTGCTAAGGCTAAAGGTCCTGCTGTAAATACTAATGTACAAATCAATGAAAAAGCATCTACTTTCCAGTATACTGATGTCATTTATTATGCTAAGTGCTATTTGGATATGTTAGATAGCTTTCAGTCATTTACAATGGGAGTTGTACAATCTCTTCAAACAGAAGTCTCACTCGAACTTCCAAAGGATTCATATCGTATTGTTCCCGCTCGTAAGAAAGGCGAGAGTCCAATACTTTTTAGTAAAGGACCGGAACAACAATTCAGCTATACGGATGATAGCAAAGTTAACGACACGGGGCATCTTCAACTCCGTCGTTACAGTCAGCAATCAAAAGACATCATCCGAAAGATGGGTTATGACTTCAAGAGCGGCCTCAACTACGGTAAGGGTAGAAAAACTTCTCTCCGTACGGCTGTTCCAAAAGAAAAATCAGAGATGTACTTCAGTAGGACCAAAAGAGGTCTCGAATATGATTTCCCTCTGGTATTATCCCCAACAGGCTCTGAATCTGATAGTGAAGAGCGTTCTAACTCTTCTGATTCCAGATCATGGAATTTTGACACCAGCATCGGTCAAGTTTATCAGCTGACTGTATCTTCTAACATGGTCTCCGTCGAACTTCCAGAAGGCTATGACGAGGATGTTGAAGAAAGTTCTGAAACAGATCCTTGGGCTCAACGAATGGATACCCAATGGGAATTTCGATTTGAACAAAGAGAACCTCCTACCGAAGATCAATTAGTTCAAATTGATGTAGGGAAGAGCGGGTCATCTCGTCCAATTTTCATCAGCAAGAACCTTCCAGAGGCAGATAAACAAGAACTGATTCTTCTGATTAAAGAATACATTGATGTCTTTTCCTGGAGCTATAAAGATATGCCAGGACTAGATCCCAAAGTTGCTACTCATAAATTGAACATCCTGCCGAACAAAAAATCGGTCAAACAGCAACAACGGCGTTTCAAGCCAGAAATGATAGACGCAATCGACGATGAAGTCAAGAAGCTCATCGCTTGTGGCTTTATTCGAGAAGAACAACATCCTGATTGGGTAGCCAATGTCGTCCCAGTCCTAAAGAAAACTGGCAAAGTTCGAGTCTGCATCGACTTTCGGGATCTTAATGAAGCATGTCCAAAAGATGAATTTCTTTTCCCTATCACGGACGTTATGATCGACAACACCTGTGGGTTCGAAAGAATATCTTTCATGGACGGATTCTCCGGATACAATCAGATTCGGATGAATCCTGAAGATCAGAAGCATACTTCTTTTCGCACTCCTCGTGGAGTCTACTGTTATACTGTGATACCGTTTGGTCTCAAGAACGCTGGTGCAACATACCAACGAGCAATGAGTACCATCTTTCGAGATCATCTGTGCAAGACCGTCGAATGCTATGTTGACGATATTGTTGTCAAAAGTCGTCTGAAGGAAGATCACATCCAAGACTTGAGAACTATCTTCAATCTCAAGCGCCAACATCAACTCAAAATGAATCCCACCAAGTCATTCTTGGGTGTCTCTAGTGGTAAATTTCTCGGCTTCGTCATTACCTTTAAGGGTATACACGTGGATCCCGAGAAGATCAAAGCCATTCAAGAGATGCGTCCTCCACACAACCTAAAAAAGCTACGAGGATTCCAAGGTCGACTTGCGTATATCAGGAGATTCATTTCGAATCTGTCTGGATGCTGCAGACCATTCACTTAACTAATGAAGAAGGGTGTATCTTTCATTTGGACCGAAGAATGTCAACGAGCATTTGACGACATAAAGCGGTATCTCATGAACCCACCAATCTTGGTGCCACCAATCTCTGGCATACTATTCTTAATGTATGTCCGTGCTATGGACCATTCATTGGGTGCTTTACTTGTCCAAAAGAACAAAGAAGGCCATGAACAAGCCATCTACTATCTTAGTCGTACTATGATTGGTGCTGAACACCGTTATAGTCCGGTTGAAAAAGAATGCTTAGCTCTTATGTTCGTTGTTCAAAAGACTCGGTATTACATCATTGGTCAAACCATTCATGTCATATCACGAGTTAATCCTCTTCGGGTACTGATGAAGAAATCTAGCACACTCAATTCTCGGCTGGCTACATGGGCCATTCTGCTAGCCCAATATGACATGGTATATGTTCCACAAAAGTCTGTCAAAGGTCAAGCATTGGCGGATTTCTTAGCAGCTCATCCCGTTCCAGAGACGTCCAAGCTATACGATGAAATTCCAGATGAGACATTGGAATCAAATACAATCTCTGAAGAATTTCCTACTTTGCGTCTATTCTTTGATGGTGCATCCAGGATCGGACCCAATGGTGCCATTGTCGCAGGAGTTGGAGTTTTCCTCGTTTCTCCGGACAGATCAGCTATCCAAAGAGCATACTCCTTAGATGAACCTTGCTTCAACAACGTGGCAGAGTACAATGCTCTACTTATTGACCTTCAGCTAGCTAAACAACTTGACATCGAGTATCTTGAAGTCTATGGCGACTCTAAGCTGGTTGTTAATCAGGTTAGAGGGACTTATGAAGTTCGCCATCAAGACCTAGTGCCTTACTTTGAAGCGGCAATCAACATGGCTACATCGTTCAAAGCCTTCTTCATCGAATATGTACGCCGAGCTTGCAATACTGAGGCAGATGCTTTGGCCAATCTTGCAGCAGTCTTAGCCATCCCCATCAGAAGACAACAAGTGGTGGTCATCTCTAATCGAGAATTGTTCTGTGTCGAAAACAATCGTAACATCGAGTTCAGTAATCTTACTGAAGTCAATGTTATCAATGAAGATTGGAGAATTCCCTTCATCGACTTTGTGGTTCATGACATACTCCCTGAAGATCCCAAGGAGGCTACAAGTATTCGTCGGCGGTCTCTCCAATTCTATTACAATCAGACCACCAAGACTCTTTACCGACGGACTTATGATGGCTTACTCTTGCGCTGTCTTGCTGGTGATAAATCAAAGCAAGTATTGCATGAAGCTCACGATGGTGTTTGCGGAGCACATCAACCCGGTCCTAAACTACAGGATCGCATCCGACGCATGGGTTACTACTGGCCTTCTATGGTATCTGATGCCATCGAATATGCGAGGAAATGTTGAGCTTGTCAAATCCACGCAGATTTTATTTATCAACCATCGGAGTTCTTATATCCGACGGCTGCCTCCTGGCCTTTCGAAGCTTGGGGCATGGACATCATTGGTCCCATCAATCCTCCTTCCTCTAGAGGACATCGGTTCATACTAGCAATAACCGACTACTTCTCTAAATGGGCTAAAGCTATACCATTGGCTGAAGTCAAGACCAGTAGCGTCATCAACTTCGTCAAACACCATGTCATCTATCGGTTTGGTATACCTCGAAGAATCATCCACGACAACGGACCACAATTCATCAGCCAAAAATTCACGAGATTCTGCGATGATCATCGAATTGACAATGTCGCTTCTACAGCCTACAATCCTGCTGCTAACGGATTAGCTAAAGCTTTCAATAAGACCATCATCAAGCTCCTCAAGAAGTTTGTATCTACTAACAAACGAAACTGGAATAAAAAGCTTGGTGAATGTCTTTGGGCCTACTGCACTACGGTCTGCAACCCCACAGGCTGTGCACCTTTCTCTTTGGTATACGGCTGTGAAGCAGTTCTGCCTCTAGAACGTCAAATTCCGTCCTTGAGGATTGCTATCACCAACGATCTCACTACAGAGAACAATGATCTTCTTCGACTTCAAGAATTAGAAGCGCTCGATGAGAAACGGCTATTAGCTCAACAGCATATTGAGTTGTATCAAGCCCGCATCTCGAAGACTTTCAACCGCAAAGTTAAAGTCAGAGCCTTTCAGCAAGGAGAGCTCGTTCTAACGGTCAGACGTCCTATGACAATGACTCATTCAAGCAAAGGCAAGTTCGATGCGAAGTGGGAAGGGCCATATATTGTCAGCAAAGTCTTTTCAAACGGAGCTTATCAACTTTCAGAGTTAGATGGTCGAGTTGCCATGATGCTTATCAATGGCAAATTCCTCAAAAAATACTATGTATAAATGTAACAGAGATTTTATGTAAATATGATCAGACAGTTCATAAATAAAGTTTGATTTTTATTTCATCATAAATGATGTTACATAATATCAAGGGAGGTCACTATCGTCCTTCTCGACATTGGAACATGGACCACTGCCGTCCTTATCAAAGACATAATCAGCAAAAGAACGGAGAACATCCTTACTCGAGCCTACCAAGAACTTGCAAGCAGCCATCCTCATGGCTTCTTCTTCTTCAGTCGTCCCTGGTTCAAGCAGGAAATCTAGAATATCCCGCGGTGGTTTGGGTACGGACGAGCCTTCGCCTACCTCCGCCTGCTTTGGCTGGACTGGATCGGCAGGACGTTCTTTAGTGCCCGCTTCAACCTTCGAGGCGATTTTAGCCTTCTGGGATGCATCTCCGGATGACATCTTTATGTTGAAAGGTAGAAATGATCATTCCTTCCAGATTTCTGTTCTATTTATAGGCGGAGATTCTTAAAACAACGAAACGACACATTCATCTAACGGTTCGTCCGTTCATTATTATTATCTGACGATTCGTCCGTTCATACATCCACTTGACGGTTCGCCCGTTCATCATTTCGACGGTTCGTCCGTTCATTACATTTATCTCCTTTAACGGTTCATCCGTTCGCACATCTATTCGACGGTTTACCCGTTCATGCCATCCACGATTATCCGACGGTTTACCCGTTCATTCATCATCCTCATCTGACGGTTCACCCGTTCATTATTATCATCTGACGGTTCGTCCGTTCATTATCATCATCTGACGGTTCGTCCGTTCATCATCATCTGACGGTTCATCAGTCCATCCGTTTATTTTTGACGATTTATTTCGTTCAAATCTTTTTGACGATTCATTTCGTTCATTTATCCACATCAGCAACTTATCATTCTCGATTAAGTTGTCTATTGAAATAATGATATTCAATAAATTATATTTGCCACGTCCATATTACCTCTGAGCAGATATACTTGAATATAATTATTTTCCAAAATCAAGAAATATATCATGTCCTGTACCTCTGAATATATTTTCTATCTCTATTATTTGTATCTGAATAAGATATGCAATAAATAATAGAGCCACAAAAAATGTCTTTTATTGATCAAAATTCAAGACATTACAAAAACATACATATTGTCAAAATCAAGAAGATACAAGGAATCTTTCTACTGAGCTGGAGGTGTCATTAGATTGGCAATCTGTTGCTTCAGAGTCTGCAGACGCTCTTCGCGGGATTCCATCACTCTCTTCCTGGCCTCTTCCATCCCAGATGTCTCATTAAAAATGGGCATGGTTACCATTCTGCGAGTGATTTTATCATTATGAGCTGTGGCATATGCGTCTCTTTCTTGGGTTAGAGCACCGAGTTGTTGGATTGTAGTTTGATGCTCGGTAACCTTATTTTCCAGTTCTTGTTGGAGACGGGCAATCTCGGCTCTCAGTTCAGCAATTCTTCTTTCTTTTCTTTCAGCAGTAAATGTCACCGATTCCACCTTGGAATTGTACTCAGCAGATTTAGTAGCAAAAGCATCCAAGAGAGTCTGGAATTTTACTCTTTCAATTGCAGCTTCCTGAGCCATCCGTTCAAACTTCGCTTGAACTAAGGGTTCTACCTCCCCCTTATTGAGCTCTTTGTAGTTCTTTATTGAAGTCTCTAGCTCATTTAAGATATGTTCAAGAAAAGTGGCCTGAGGCTCATCGCCTTGTTCGCGGATAGCATGAATTAAGAAAGAGGTTGGACCTCTAACTGTGTAAAAATCAGTATCCTCTTTTTCCATCACTTTATTGATCAATGGCCCCAATGAGTCGAAAAAGAATTTGGTAAATGATTGGATGACGAATTGATTGGTCGCCAGAGCACCAGGAGTAGCAGCTACTCCTGTTGATGACGAGGCAGCAGGACGTTCAGTTTCTTGTATTTGGATGGAAGGTTCTTTAAATAAAGGAGCCAGAGTGGAGCTGGTCGCTCCTCCTGGTTGTTCCTCTGCAAAATTAAGATATTGTCATTTTGCCTGTTATTTGCTATTGTCAAAGAGAATCAAAAATGAAAACAGACTTACCATGGTTTGATCCGACGACTGGCCTATCATCTGTTGGAACAGATTCTAGTTGAGCAGAAGTAGCCTCAGACACTATCGCCTGACTACTTCCTGCTTCGGAGCCATAGGATAAATAGCGACTGCTACTAGCAATTATCGTTGCCAGTACTATGTCCATGCATGCTGGAAGAGCGGAAGAAGATTCGGGTTCTGTATGGATAAGAATAATAATGTTAGCTGTCAATCTATTAAAAGAAAATCGCTAATTTCATGCCATACCTTGGGGAGCAACAACTGGAGTTTCCTCCAAATCCACTTCTTTATCTGCAGTCTTCTCTGGAGTTATCGGCACCTAAGCCTCCTTTTCAGGATTTAGAGTGTCAACAACAGCTCGAGGAGATGGCTGGATCTCAACATCCTCTTCCGGATTTTGTGTCTCATCAACAGCTTCTGATGAGGTACTCTCCTCGTCCTCACTGTCCTCAGGAACCTCTTCACTAGCAGCAGCAGTGGCATGATCAGTTTCTTCTTGATAACCGAAGTCACAATCATTCAGTGCCTCGATCATGAGACGATCTTCCTCCTCACGGGCTGCTCCCGATGTAACAGGAAGATGAGTCGTTACTGCCATTGGTGAAGGTGATCGTACAGCTTCCTCTTCTCGGGGCTCCGCAGCCTCTTCTCTCTGCTCAATTTCTTCTCTGGACTCTGCCGTCTCCTCTCTTTGTTCAATGTCCTCCCTCTGTTCTGGACTAAACTCAGAAACAGGGGTAGGAGATGGCATGGTAATTCCAGCCGCAACGTTCATCACTACCGAAGACAAAATTTGCCTTGGAGGAGAAACTGTTCTCTTCTGTCTTCTATGGGCTAATTTCTTTCTATGCAGTGGCCTCTCAGGACTCTCTATATTTACTACCTCGATCTATTTCTGAACAGAGGTCGGTGTAGCTGCTTCATCTCGAGTAGACTCGACCAATTGTCTAGATTGTGATCTTGTAGTGACTTTCTCTGAAGAATGTTCCAAGATCAATTTCTTCTTCATAGCTGGGGAAGAAGGCTCTTCTCTCCTTCTCTTCTTCTCCTTGACTGGAGACTTAACAACCTTCAGAGAAATTCTTAAAGGTTGGTTAACTTCCTCTTGGAAATTGGCTTCTCTGGAAGCTTCCAATGGGTTGTCCACTGGCTCATGTTCTTCATCGTTATTGGAAGCTAATGTGGCAGTCGCTCCTTTTCTCAGACGATTTGCTGTTGCAAAACTATCAACGAGGCTATAGTTTTCAGCAAATGTGTTTGCAGCTGTATAAAACTGTGAATAAGTATACAGCATTCTAGGACCAGCATCAGTTCTGTTTGGCATCGAGAACACAGTTTTTGTGTCTCGAGCATTATAGTAAGCCCATACTCTCGCACCGTCAATCAGGTACCCCGTCCCTTACAGGCAAGTTATGGCGTTGCCCACATGGAACTGGTCTTATCCAAACTGACGAGCGAAGCGGCTCGACAGATATGGCTCAAGGAAGCATTCCTTTTCAAATCTGTGTACTAGATGAGATGGTCTGATTGTCTTTAGCCATTCAAAAGATACTCGACCTATTGGTTGCCTCCCAAGGTCAATCAGATTTGCTGCCATATGCTCATAACCAGTTGGAGGGGGAGAGCAAAGAAAATTCCATTCTTTGCCGAGGTTCAGAGTTCGTCTGTAGTCCCTCAAACTCGTGTATATCCACCGGCTCTGTGAGAATCTGTACAGAAAACTGCCCCCAACTGCTCCCATGGCAGGGTTCATCAAGGATGGATGATGCAAGAGTAACCATCCGAACAAGTAGGTATAGGGTAACTCCACTCTAGGAAAGACACCCTTATCACCCTTGTTCTTGAGCATAGAATCAACATACAGACGGAGACCTGCGTTTATCCTACAGGTCATTGCTGATAGTAAGTCCATCCGGTAGCCGAAAACTAACCGGACAGCAGCAAAAAGAACACCGCGATGAAAGCGGTCTACAGCACTTGCTCCAGGCATGACGAAGCGATGTAGCCAGTACGTCAGAAATCCTGCCAGCTGGGCGCGTTTAGACATGGACCTGTAGCCCATTCTTATAAAGCTCTCCACAAATTCTCCAGCCTTAAGAGGAGGATAGTGGTGTTCATCCTCAACTTTGATATCCATTCTGTTATTCTCCTCCATCAGCTTCAGCACTTCACTATTGCTGAGGGGATGGAAGAAATCAGGATTACATGAATCATGATCTTTTGTCTTTTTTTCGATAATGCGGTTGAGAAAAAGATAAGTCAACCATTTAGACGAATAGCATGTGCCAGCAGAGCCACTTTGGTAATACAAAGAGCAGATGTTATAATAGCACAGAAGCTCATCAAAGACTTCCACCATCTTTGAATTCTCTCGACGAAGTCTATCTAACTCGTCGTTGGTCGGGACGTACTCCTCGTAAGGCAACTCATCCAATGGTAAATATGAGATATACTTCATCTCATGTAGAGCCAAGCCCATCTCCCCGCAGGGCGTCATAAACGTCCCTGTCCTGTAGTTGTACCTCTCTGCTAGAGCCAAAAACAGATGAGGATTTGGAAAGAAGTCGTATACAGTAGCGTGTACCGCATGATACAGCTCAATTTCTCTGAGTTTATCTTCAAACTGGACCAGTATCCAGTTGGCAATACAGCTCCATCTTTTGATCTCTGGATTTACTAGACCTGTCAACCGGATGTCTTGATCCGGATAACGGCCTTCTGTCTTGGCATACTCATTGGCAAAAATCGGTGTTCTTACCGGTAGCAATAAAGATGAGTTCTCAGGAGGGATGCAACCCGGCTTCAACCCTCTCAGTAGAGTGCCGTGTCGTTCGGAAGAACTATAGAACGCGTCTCTGTTATTTCGGTCTTTTTTGACACAGATCTTTCCGTCCGTGCATGTTGTAAAGGATGATGTCCCATTCCATCCTCCTAGGATGGCTAGCATGAGCATATCTTGCTAGTGGAAGGCATCTAGCTATGACTGGCAACTGAATCAATTTCTCCTTCCATTGGAAAGTTCTCAATTCAACTCTGGGTCTTGGTTGAGAACTTTTATCAATGGCGTCTCCGAAGAGGAACATGGGCTTCTTATGAGTGATAGCATCAGCAGATTGTAAAGGCTGTCCATTTATCAAGCTTAGCAGAGTTTCGTTATCTTGTGCTATCAAAATAGCCTGACGAGATGATGGAAGGGCATACTGTGGAAATAGTACATAAGATAAATCTTCTTTAAAATTTGGCTCAGATAAAGTTCCTACAAATGTTTCATATTCAGGATCTTCTCTGGTATCAACTGCATCCAACAGAAGAAAGCAGAATTTAGTACAAGTCAAAGTCAGAAATTCTGTCATCAGATTGCGCAGATATCAGACTGCACAAGCATCAGATTGCGCAGATATCAGACTGCACAAGCATCAGATTGCGCAGATGTCAGATCGTGCAAACATCAGATTGTGCTGACAATCTCGCACAAATCAGCCGATTGCGCTGACTTTTGCCAGCGCACTTCAACCGATTGCGCGAGAAGGTATTCTTCATAAAAATGAAGAATAATGTGTTCGTGCAACCAAAACCCTAAAAAGGGTGGCGCAGTATGATCACATCTCTAAAAAGAGATGGATTTTAAGATCCAGCAAAGTCGAGAAACTCTAAAAAGAGTTTTCGATCGGGTTATCTACCTCGCAAAGCAGGGTGCGCAGTCTCATGACGAGA
Source organism: Iris pallida (assembly GCA_029216955.1). Taxonomy (NCBI): domain Eukaryota; kingdom Viridiplantae; phylum Streptophyta; class Magnoliopsida; order Asparagales; family Iridaceae; genus Iris; species Iris pallida. Next base: position 10,286,199 of record JANAVB010036419.1, on the reverse strand, counting down.
AAGACGAGGCGCCACATGAGTCAAAGACTCGGCGGGCCTTGCCCTTGGCGGCGACGGAGGAACGCTTGGGAGCCATGAGATCGACGGAGAAGAAAGGTTGAAGTTGGAGTAGGCTCGGGATTTCTCTCTCTCAAAAGCAAGTAAAAATAAGTTGAAAGATCGAGTGAACTATTTATAGTTTTTCAAAATAAACAGCTGCCACAGATTACACCGAAAAGTAGGGTTGTTTCATCCGATTGCGCAGACAGCTCAATATATGCGCAACTTGATTTAAAATTCAAAATTCAAAGTATTTCAAAATTTTGAATAAATTTAACTTTCGAAAACTTTGAAGGGGGTCTTGTAGGTCCTAAAAAATCAAGTTGCATCCATCAACAAAGTCATGAAAATCAAGAAAAACAGCTTTCAAATGAACTGCGCAGACATCAGATTGCGCATCATTCAGATTACGCAGACTGGACTGCGCACACTCTCAAGTGCGCATGCTGACGTGGCCATATCATCATTACCTGACACAATCAAATCTTCTAACAATTGACAGCACAAAGAACGAGGAGACTGTTCGTTTATTGCGTCGCACAGTGCTCGAGGATAGCTGTACATGCAGCGCACTCTGTCTGCAGCGCAGTCCCTGCCAGCGCAATCCATCTCAGTGCCATCCATGCTAGCACAATCCAAAGTCAGCGTAATTCATGTGGCGCACTTCATCGTGACAACTGACAAAAGTATAAGTGGCATTCATGCCATCAATTGCTCGTTACGTGGCAATTGTCTACACACGATCATGCGCATTTCAATCAAATGATGCCATGTGTCTAAGACAGTTGGCCCACGACCAGACAACTGCCTGCGCAGTCTGATGCTACGCAATCCAGTTCCTGCGCAATCAAACTTGCGCCATCCAGAATAACTAAAAGTTAGTTATTTTCAGAACTCTATAAATAGAGTTTCAAGTCTTCATTCAAGGGGATCAGACATAAAAAAGTTCAGAAATATCAGAGAGTTCAGGAGTTCTTGCCCAAGTGCTGCTGCATTCTTTCGAGGCTATCGCCTTCAAAGTTCACATCGTCCAAGAGATAAAGCAATCATCTCTAGATTGGATTCCTACAGTTGTACTTTCCCAGAATTCTTGTAATCTTTACAAAGTTTGTATCAATAAAGTTCATACTTTTGTTTTTGCAAACAGCGACGTTTTGATACTTACTTAGCAACGTTAACTTTCGTCGCTGGACGTCGCTGAACGTCGCTAATTTTGAAAAAAAATAAAAAAATACAGCATTTGCAGCATCCCCTACAACATTTGCAGCAGATAACACAAAGTATCAAACAACACAGATACACAATCACGAATACAAATACGTATCAAACAGCGTCGACGGTGTGTATCACGAACACAAAGTATCAAACAGCGACGGTGTTGTATCACGAACACAGTATCAAACAACACAGATACACACAATCACGAACACGTTTGAAACACAATCTCATCAATCAACACAGATATATGAAAAATTATAACAACAATGTCAAACATAAAGAATAATGTATGTATAACCACATAAAAGACCCACAATGGGCCATCACACAAAAATATATATATATCGACTACGGCTGATCAGGTGGAGCATCACATCGCTCCTGGGAAATAAGGTAAGCATACTGCTCCGGTGTAAAACCACCGACGACGATGGAGGAGGCAATACAACCGCTGGAGAAGGAGGCAGTGTAACCGCTGGAGAGGAGGCAGTGTAACCGCTGGAGATGGTGCGTCCGCGTCTCCTCTAGGGCTAGCATCTGGCGCTGCATTGCTCCATGCAAGCCGCTATCAGTAACGGTGTGTGAATGGACTCCTGCGTCCCCTGTACGTGCCGTACGGTGCGCTCGATCTCGTCAAAGCGTGCGGTGACCGACGCAGCGTCCCCTTGCGCCTGAGACCCTGGCTGCTCAAAATCCTCCTCAGCATATCGTCGTGCAGCTCAGCAATCTGGCGGGCAATATAACCTCGACTCGGGACGACTCGGCCTGTGACGGCTGTGAATGTGCACTGGTAGAGGGAGCCCTGGATGCCTGCGTCGCAACAAATGCGCCGTAGGACTCCGTTCCGTAGTACGTACCCCTCTGAAGACCACCAACAGCGGTCTTCCAGAGCTCGTCCTCCGACTGAGGCGGAGAGGGCTGCGATGTACCAACCCCTCCCTCTGCCGGTGCACTAGCACTACTCGCATGCTCATCATCACGTAGCCTAACAACTCGTCCTAGAAATCATTGTGCATCTCTATAAATCAGTACTTACAAATTAGCCTAATAAACGTCTAAAGTATTAATTAATTTATTAACTATATGGTTATTGTATATTCTTTAAGTTGTGTTAAAATTAACGAAATCTAAATTAGTACTTACATAGCTCTGAGTAGCCCGGTCGTCGATGAGCTTCCCGTCCTTCCGATGGGTGGCCAGGAAGATGGTCACCATGTTGCGTCCTCATCCCTCTGTACCTGCATGTTTGTTATATTTTATTCTTTAGTAAAATAAAATTAATACTCCTACTATCAATAATATCTTAATATCTTGTAATAAATTACATACCAGACGACGGAAATGCTCCGTCATAGGAATCGATCCACCATACCACTTTTCGTCCCTCGTCCTAGCCGCCTTCGCCTTCTCCGACCGCTCTCTATACCGGGGCTCCTCAAATCGAGCCCTCATCGTGGTCCACTGGTCAGGTGTGATCCAACCAGCAATCAGCTTTCCGGAGCGCTGACGAGCTTTTGATCGTCAATTGCATCACGGATCAACTTTACGGCGATGGCAGGAAACTGCCTCTCAATCTGCTCGGCCCGGTGTGGTGGATAAAAATAAGTCCTCTACAAGAATAACAAATTAAAATATAAGTTCTAAAAAATGCTTAAAATTATATTAATCATACTAAATTAAATATCTTTAGTTACTTGAAGTGGACAAACCAGAATGCCTTCCTCTCTTTCGAGGCATCCGAGTAGTTGATCTACGGACCCCATAGTTGGACCTTAGAAAGGAGCCCAATGCTCTATGTTCCGACGAGGGACGATATCTGTATACAACGATAACCGACGTATTAATGAATATATATAGATATACAGACATGCATAATATTATATATAATATATATATATATATATA
>JANAVB010036419.1:10230350-10283024 GCA_029216955.1 Iris pallida | reverse complement strand
TTAGAGCTAGATTACCATTGCAAGAGAGTCACGAGAGCGTAGATGGCCAGTTACAGAACATACATACTTCCTTTTCAATCTCGCTTTTCCTGATGGAAAAGAAAGTATGTATGTTACTGTAACTAGCCAATCACGATCTGGTGATTCTCTTGCAATGGTATTCTAGCTCGAGAAGAGAGAAATCCAAGTACAGTTGTTACTAAACCTTCCACGATACTAATCCGAAATAGTCTATACTAATCCAACACGGCCGATACCTATCGGATATGACCGATACCAAATCGTTAAGACCAATATGAATCCTAGCTATTCGACCGATACATGTACATATCGGATATAGGACGATACCAATTTGTTAAGGCCAATACCAATATATGATACGTCCTATACCAAACCGATAGACCGATACTAATCTGATACACTAGATACTAAGTACATCTGGCCTATACCAGCGGATCCACAAATTACTGCACGATAGGCCCAACGACTCCAGTTACATCCGGTTATTGGTGAGTACATGATTACATAGTAATTCTGTTAGTCTTGTGATACAGATTTTACTCTCTCATGCTACCAACGTCACAACTTTTCCAGTGCTGCTCCCTCTAATGACGATGAACGCAAAAAACCAACGTCATAACTTTTATAACTTGGGTAAATTTCTTTACCCTATATAAAAAATTTTGTTGTCAGAAAGATGGCTCCTAGGACTCGTCGAGGTGGTACTGCTAGTCGAGGAAGGGGTCGAGGCAAGAAACCCTTAGAGGTCGACACGGAGGAAGTCTCCATCGTCAAACAAGAGCCGGTGACTGTTAAGGAGAAGGTGTTACCAAAGGTCGAGGTCAAGGAAGAACCGATGACCATCAGGGAAGAGATTGCTCCCAAGCTTGAAGCTAAGGAGGAGCCACCGTCAGAGAGTAGTAGCATCGGGACCGACCCTCCTATCCCTACAGAAGACCTCAACCAGATTGAGCCTTCGTATGCAAAGTGGCTGATAGAATGGTACATGCCTCAACGCAACTATCATCCCTGGCTGTGAGGATTCATCGTCTGACTTGTGGTATTTGTTGAGGCCAAAGTCGATTTTCCTATGTGTTTTGGAATATTTGTGAAAATTTTGGAATATTTGTGCTATGATCGGTCGTCAGGATTGGATATTAGGTTACTATAACTGGCCAACTCTTTCCTACGTGCTTTGGAATATTTGTGAAAAATTTGGAATATTTGTGCAATGATCGGATTATAACGATGGATATTAGGTTACTCTTCCGGATAATTGATGTCTATTTTATATTAATTTGGTTTGGTGTATATGATTCTTGGATAATTGGTGTGCATTAAATTCGTATGTGCATATTTGGTCTATGTGATTCTTGGATAATTGGTGTGCATAATATATTTGGTCTATGTGATTGTTGGATAATTGGTGTGCATTATATATTGGTTTGGTTTATGCAAATTTTTACGAACAGCTAAAAAGCTGTAATTTTTTTTCAAAATATTCTCAGTTAGCGACGGACTTGTGACCGTTTTGCGACAGTCATCACCAGTTTCCGACTACTTTTCGACGGTTATTCCGTCGCTAACTGGATATTTGAAAATTTTTCCCAGGTAGCGACGGATGGTCGACGGACTATCCGTCGGCATGATATATTGTTCGACGGAATAGCGACGACCTATCCGTCGCCCGTGTTCTGGAAATAACAAGAATTTCCAGAACAAGGTCGACGGTTAATCCGTCGCTATTCGGTCGATATCTTTCGACGGCAAAGCGACGACTTATCCGTCGCCAAGTTGCTGGAAATGACATGAATTTCCAGAAGCTGGTCGACGGCTTTTCCGTCAGAAAACCATCGCTAATCCGTCACTTGATACCGAAGCTGTCGACGGATTAGCGACGGAATGATACGATCTGATACGCTTTTGCGACGGGTTACCGACGGAAATTTACGTCGCTATTGTCTACACAGTTCAGTACTTAAAAGCTGAAGTGGACGACAGTCCGTCGGAAATGCGTCGCTAATGCTTCGTATTGTGACGTCGAATATCCGTCGCTATTCCGTCATGTGACGACAACTTAGCGACGAAAGGTTATTAGCGACGAGCTGATTGCCGACGGATTTTTTTGGCCAATATCCGTCGGCAATCGGTCGCTAATAGTAATTACCGTCGTCTTAGCGACGGATGTGGCCGTCGCTAAAACGATAAATTTTGGTAGTGCTGGGTATCAAAATACCGTAGCTCAAAGCAAGATTCGCTCCACACGAATTGCTTCCAGGAACCAGCAAGTTGAAGAACTTAAGGAACGCTCAAAGTCACCTCTGTTCTGACTCCTCGGATGGACTTGTAATGGCGGCAACAACACCTCTCCCTCTCTCATTTTCTGACTTATAATTTTCGTAGTACCCACAAAGGAGGCCAGAAGAGAGTATATATAGAGAGAGGGTGGAAACCCTAGCCGCCTCTTCAGTTATGGAAAGATTGTATCAAATCCCAAAAGATAGCAACGAGATTAATTCAAATCCTACAAAGATAGCAACGAAATTAATTCAAATCCCACAAAGATAGGATCTGAATTAATCGCATTGAATCAGTCTTTCCATAACTGACTTGTAGTCTGCACAGTCAGCGGAACCCTCCATACGGCAGCAGCAGCCTGGCTGCATGAGCCTCATGGCCGTATGGACCGCATGAGCCTCATGGACCACATGAGCCGCATGGACCGCATGAGCCTCATGGACCACATGAGCCGCATGGACTGCATGGGCCGCATGAGGCCGCATATGAGCTGCATGACTGCTGACGTGCTAAGTGTGCCAACAAAATGCTATATTACGCCTCATGAGCCCATGAGCCCGAGCCCGAGCCCGAGCCCGAGCCCGAGTCGGAGTCGGAGTCGCTAAGCCCCTTTGGGGCTTAGCTGTAACACCCATATTCTGAATATATATTTTGTCAAGCTTGCATGTATTTCAGATCTGTATTTATTTTCTTGGATTTTGGCATGTACTTGTAATTGACTTGCAGATTTTGGTTCTCGTAACTGGGTTTTACCTGGCTTGGTTTATTTTGTGGAGGAGGATTGGGTTGGCTCGGTTTGGCCTGGCTTGGTTTGGGTTGGCTTGGTTCGGTTTGGGATTACTCTTGGTCTATCATGAACCAAGGGGTGAACCCCCTATCTACCACCACCACTCATATTTATTACCTATTCTTCTTCTCTCTCTTCATTAATCTCTTCTTCCTTCTCCATTAAACCCACCACCAACCAAGAACACCCCTTAGGCAAGTGCGTCTTGCTTCATGAAGGAACCCGAATTTTATTGTTCCATTCTCTTCTTTGCTACATTTTAACTTACTTTAGTACTTGACATTTTCTCTTTTCATGGCTAGATTCTTGTAGATCTAAGTTTAAATTATTTTCGAAAATTTTGGGTTTTGATCTACTAAACCTTGTTATTTTTGAGTTTTGATGGTTCCATGTTGTTGATAATTTTATTCTACCCAATTTTAACCTTTGAAAAGTTGGATTTGGACTTGTTTTGACCAAGTTATGGACTTTTGAAGCTTGGGGTTCAACCCATGGAGTTCTTGCTGTTTGGAGAAGACAGTGAGCAGTGCACGAGCTTTTTAGCTTGTGCCACTGAGTTGCGCGTGCTCTTTAGCGCAGCGTAGTCCCCATACGCTGCCTTTTGGGAGCGTATGACTCGCATACGCTCACTTGCTTGGCAAGGAGTCGTATGGATCCCATACGCTGCCTTTTGGGAGCGTAGGACTCGCATACGCTCGCTTGCTTGGCAAGGAGTCGTATGGACCCCATACGCTGCCTTTTGGGAGCGTATGACTCGCATACGCTTGCTTGCTTGGCAAGGAGTCGTATGGACCCCATACGCTGCCTTTTGGGAGCGTATGACTCGCATACGCTCGCTTGCTTGACAAGGAGTCGTATGGACCCCATACGCTGCCTTTTGGGAGCGTAGCCAGACCTGAGCGTATGATGACCTGAGCGTACCCTGACCTGAGCGTAGCCAGACCTGAGCGTGGCTTGACCTAAGCATAGGTTGGCCTGAGCGTATGACTTTTGCACTGAGCGTATGGCCTTCGGCTGACTTGGTCTTATGTCAGCGTGTCAGATTTGGTTTTACTTTCCTTACCCTGGATTTTCTATAGCCCTGTATATTGATATTTTATTAGATATTTTACGTCCATTTTATATCCTTACGCCTTTTATGAACTTGATAATCCCGAATTTATTTATTATGTTTGGAATGATGATTGAACAATGCTTGATAGTGGCCCGCCGTGGTGCACTCTTGACTTGATAACTTGACCTGCTACGCATGACCTGATAGTGGCCCGTCGTGGCGTACTCCTGACTGGTACACTTGACCTGATAACCTGACATGTTATATCTTGATATAGCTGTTGCGACGGCTACCTGACATGACATGACCTGTATAATTAATCTGGACACCGTGGTTGTTTGCATGGATTGTGCTTGTATAAACTACGAGTCCTGTGTGTCTTGCATCATGTCTAGGGCATGATCCCTGAGTACCACGGTCAGGGATTCATACTGAATCTGGCTAGGTTAATGACTAGGTTGATCAAATAGTTCATGGAGAATTTCCCAGTTACCTGTTGCCCCTTTGGTCCCGGCCTTATATATATATATACATGGGATTTGTTGCTATCCGTCGAGATGAGCGCACTTCCAGCCCGCCGTCGAGTGTGGTACCTTAGGACACATGTATCTTAATACAGTGTGTCTGCTATATCCAGTTATCTTTTCCTTTTCTTGCTGGGATCACTCAGGTAGTAACAAACCGGTAACCGGACTTGGAATTTTTATTGCATCTTGCTAGTAACTAGGCCTGTGATAACCTTAGTTAGTTAAAATAGCAAGCCGTACTTATTGCTTGGCCGTGATTGATCGTATGAGAATAACCTGTCTAGTCTTGTCTTGATTCCTGCCCAAGAATTGCTACCTGTCATGATTTTCTTATATTTTGCCGATAAATGGTGGGAGAAACCAAGTTCTGTTCAGACGAAGGGTTACAACCTCGGTCCTTGTCTGGTTACGGGTTGTAACCTGGTTATCTGAATAGTCCCATGGTTATCTCATCGTATATCATCCTGTCATGCTCTTCTATATGATCTGTCTTTCATCGATTCTGTACAAGATTGTCTTTTATATTCATCTATCATGCTTTTTCCTAAATTACTGCCTCTTATTATGTAATTATATTATTGTGCTAATTTGCTGGTTTTAGTTCTTAAGTGAAGCCTCATTTGTGGCACTTGCTTTTTCTGGGGTCTGACCCAGCTGGTTTTGTATGGCCAGATACCGGAGCAGCAGCAAAGGATCTACCTGCTTTCCAGCCAGATGGTGACCACTAGAGGGAATCCAGGCAACGAGTGGGTTTCTTTTGTTCTTCCACTGTAATTGTACATTATTCTTTTGAGGCGTTTAGCCGCCGAGCAAGTGTTAGCTCGTGTATATTTTACTTACTGTCTGCCTACGGGCTGTAACATGATTGGCAACTCGAGGTTGATCATGTATGACTTAACTCTTGCTAGTCCTTACATTTTGTACGACTAGCTTCATGATCATCTGGATATATAATATTTGGGACGCCTTACAATTGTATATTTGGTGATCTGATATCTTGTGACTATTACTAGTTGGTTGAGATTGAGACAATAGGATAATTTATGACCTTAAGAGACTGATGGCTTGTAGATAAACCCTCACATATCTAGACAGCCGTGACCGTATGGTGAGATGGATTCCATTTCATTATACGTAGCTGGCTATGTCCGCCCCCGCTCTCCAGTATTCTGGTTCTGGGACGTGACATTAGCTCCAAATGGAATTAATCCAAGAGAATGACAAAAGCATTAATGCTTAATCCTTGGAGCCTTATTCTTACCTCCTAGTAAAATCACCCACATGGTTCCCTCCTTAGGGTCACCACCCCATGTGCATCTCTCAACAACACAACCAAGTATATATGTTGAGATAACTCATGGTGCATTTCCGATGTGGGACTAAAATTTTACAAGGCATGTTGAGAGCAAGCTCTCTCCATGTAAAGAAAGCACCAACAAAGATGAGCCTGTCATACCCATGGATTACTTCGGCAACCTCGTCTGCTGGGCACTCCCGACGTCGCAAGTCGGAGAGGTAGCCTCCAACAACATCGGCAACAACGTCTCGACCATCCGCAAGGCCGTCAAGCAGCTCGACGACAGCTACTTCAGGTCCTTCATCGACTTCGGAGAGATTCTCGACAAGGAGGGAGGGGACGAGGAGCTCATGGTGACTTTGGAAGAGTGGGGGGACATAATCTATCCTGACATCGAGGTGGACAGCTGGCTCGGGTTTCCGATGAACGACATGGATTTCGGGACTGGAGGTCCCATGGTGGTACTCCCGCCCGATATTTCGGTCGAAGGCATCGTAACGTTTGTCGATTCGCTCGGCGACGGGGAGAAGGGAGGGGTCAACGTCTACCTCACCCTTCGCCGGGAGCATGTTGACAAGTTCACGAGTATATGTCTCTCTCTAGACTAATTAAGCTCGATCGGCCATTTCAATATCAATATCCTAGCTAGCTGGCCACGCTACAAGAATTCATCTATTGGGTCGTAAATTTCAATGAAAAGGAAGGCAAATTTCAATGAAAAGGTGCAAGGGGAGACACAAAGTCGGCGGGTCACAAAATAGAGAAGACCACTGCCCTGAATGAGAAAACAAAGGAAACGGGCCACAAAACGGGGAATGCCCTGCCTATCGAGAAAAGTAATGGCTAAAGAAGCAAAAATTATACGACGACTCAGTCCTGGAGAACGCGGCTGAGGTCATCGTAATATGGTGCCAAACTCCCACTTCTGTGATATATATATATATATATATATATATATATATATATATATATATAAATATATATATATATATATATATATATATATATATATATATATATATATATATATATGTATAATATTAAAAAAAATTTAAACTATTTTAATATAATTTAAATTTCTAACTTTTTTTTATAATATCAGAGTTTTTTTCCTTTCTTTTTTATACTTGTATCGCACTTGAACGTGACTAGCATATAATTATGTTGAAATTTCTAAACAAAAACTTTCACGCAAATAATTAAACTTTATCTAAACTAATTGTGCAGAGAGTACGTACAGAGTTTAGAAAATTTGTCGATAAACAAAACCCGGAACCCTGGGTCTAAAAAAAATAGGATAAAAAAACGTCGACGTTTTCCAAATCGTCACAGCATCTTCAACCCTATTGTCTTGTTTTGTGTTGTGATTCTTAGGAGGCATGAGACACAAGACAATGTCTTCTATAGGTGGCAAGATCATATTTACAAAAGACAATGAATTTGAAAAGTCTTCAATGCAAAAGTATTGATAAGACACAAAGTATTTTTTTTTACAATTTTCAAGACAACTTCTACTCTTCTTTTATTTTTTTATAAATGTTTTTATTCATAATTGATGATCGATGTGAACATAAAGTCATTATGAAGTACATTGTCTAAATCTAGAGGACCAACTTCACATTGTCCTTTTTATGACATTGTCATGTCAACTTCACACTCTTTATTTCACATTTGCATTAGAGAAGTACTTTTGAAAAGAAAGCTTTTTTATTTTTTATTTATTTAGAACAGAATAATGTTATTGATAGTAGGAGCTTAAGCTTAAAGATGGTGCCGGGAGGTAGCCCGGCGACCTACAAAAGTATATACAAAAGTATATGCACGAAGTCATATGCCTGGCCAAAAGAAAAAACTATCCTCCCCGGGGGTTCCGGAGGTAACAAAGGGAAATAGAAACTATCCACTCTGGCTTACCCAGGGGTAAACAAAATGTAAAGAAGGACCTAAACAAGAAACCCCTACTGACCAGATAGGTCCTTAAGCAGGGCGTTGCTCGCCTCATGTGGTAGATCGCAGGTGTGGACGAAGATCTGATCGATTCTGGAGTCATGTGCCAGAGACGCCAGAGCTTTGGCCACGCCATTAGCAGTAGTAGGAATATGTGCAATGACTGTGTTCGATCCTATCAGTTGTTGTATATTACAAATTTTGTATCTGAGAGCCCATGGAAGTTTGGATTTATTTACAATAATATTGGTGAGAAGTTCAGAGGATGTTTCGATCCCACTGATCTGGATGTTCTGATCATTACACCAGTGAATCATGTTGAGAAGAGCGTCGATTTTTGGAAGGGGGCTTGTGATATCAGTCATGAATCTGGAGAAAGCGTAAAGAAGATGTCTTTGGTTGTCTCTGATGATACCGCCACACGCAATTTCCAGGAGATTGATCTCCGATTTTTGTCGCCATGTTCGTCTTCTGACCCGTCCTCGAAGGCACCCATCTCGCGTCGATCCCCCGGATGACAGAAAGCGTTCCAAAGTCATCTGTTCCCAGATTATGCGCCGAGAAGGTGTGTTGAAGCTGAGTGGTAACCTGTCGGATGATGTTTCGGTAATTTCTCTGCCCATTGCCAAAAATAACAGAGTTCCTTTGCTTCCAGATCTCCCATAGTCCAGATGCAAAGATAATGTTCCTGCTGATGACCACCGGAGTGGAAGGAGAAGAGGGAGAAGAGTTTAGAAGCAATACCTGAGCAAGTTGGTCGATCGAGAAATGCGAGGTAGGGAGGTTGAACTTGGTACCGAAGTGGAGCCAAATCCTCTGAGCCGTCTCTCCCAAGATGAATAGGTGATCATTCATTTCAGTGTCCGGGTTAGCACAACACAAATATCTAGAAGCGAGATAGATCCCCATGGAAATAAGTCTGGCCTCTACAGGAATAGCTTTTCTGCGAAGACGCCAAAGGAAGGTGCCTATGCACGGCTGAATGTACTTGTTCCAACAGAATTTACTCCAGGCGTCGATCGGGTTTCTCCTGCGGTGTTGGTCCCAGTAAGATTTAGTAGAGAATTCTCCGTGATGGTCAGGAGTCCAAACCATCATGTCCTTCTCATTATTGAGACTAATCTCGTCTAGGCAAACATTGGCTTCAACAGTCAGGAAATCCATAATATTAACCTCCTCCTCCAAGGACATGTTCACCATATGTGAGTTCATCACTTGACGGATGAAAGGGCTGTAGATGAACTCTTACGGTTTGGGGATAGAAGTACCACACCAGTTTTGACCCCAGACGGGTATGTTGCCACGGCCCAGAATCCATTGGCATTTGGAGTAAACATTTCCAAAAATCTTCATCATAGATCTCCATAGTGGGGAGGGTGAGTATGGTAGGGAGTATCTGGGAGCGGTCGGATACCCATACTTCCTGGTCATATACTGGGCCCAAACCGACTCGCCTTGAATCACCGTCCAACATCTTTTAGCATGTAAAGCAGTTATAACCTGGTCAAGAGATCTAATGCCAAGCCCTCCCTCATCCATAGGCCGACACACATTGCTCCATGAAATCCATCTGGTCCGATGTTGATCTTTAGAGTTCCAGAGGAAGGCTGCCATCAGTTTCTCTAAATTCTTGAGAAGTTTGTTGGGGGCATTGATAACCGACATAGCGTGGATAGGCAGTACAATAAGCACACTTTTGAGCAGGATAATATTTCCCCCGAAGGACAGCAGTCTCCCTTTCCATCCCGAGATCCTTTTGTTGAATTTCTCCAACATGTTAAAGAAGTATTCCTGTTTAGCTCTGCCTTTAAAGAGAGGCACCGGTAGAGGATCGGTAGAAATAAAATTAAAAAAAGAAATGAGATGATATTTAGGAACAATCTTAAAGTGTTTCAAAATGATATTTAGAAATGTTTTAATGATGTTCCAAAAATAATTTAGAAACGCATATATATGTTCCAAAATCTAATTGTGGAACGCCTTATAACTGTTCCAAACTAAATATAGGAACACTTTATAACTGTTCCAAATATTGCAACGCCACTTTTAGGAACGATTATGATATGTTCCTAAAAATATTAGGCACATATAAAAACTTTTCCTAAATACCTGTTTTGGTGTAGTGACCCCCAAGTAGTGGATCGGTAGATGCGTGATTGAGAAACCCGTCCTCGAAGCAATCTCCTCCGCCCAGGCTATCATATGATCCTTCTGGAAGATAATGAGTGTCGATTTACTCATATTTATCTCCTGACCCGTGGTGATCGAGTAGTCCTGGAGCGTCTTCAGAAGAGTATCGATACTATCGATACCCCCGTTGAGGAATATGAGGCTGTCATCCGCATAAAATAAGTGGGATATGGGAAGGCTATCTCTACATCCAGAGAAGTATTTGATGTAGCCATGGAGGCAAAGATTAGAAATTTTCCTACTTAGGGCATCATGAGCTAAAATGAATAAAGTCGGGGAAATGGAGTTACCCTGTCTCAGACCCCTAGCAGAGTAGAAGAATCCTCCCATTTTACGGTTGATGTAGACAGAATACCAGCAGTTATATATATTTCTGAAGATGAAGTCTATCCATTTTTGGAAAAAGCCGAATTGACGCATGACTCGGATCAGAAACCTCCAGCTGACCCTGTCATAAGCTTTAGACATATCGAGCTTAATCGCCACATTACCGTCGGTGATGTTGTTATCAATGGTCCCAATGACTTCGTGCGCAGGCTAATATGCTCATGAATGCTACGTCCTCTGACAAAACCCGATTGCTCTCTGGATATAATGGACGGGAGGACTTCCGCAAGTCTTTCCGCCAAAATTTTGGAGATGATTTTGTGAGAGAAGTTGCTAAGGCTAATAGGTCTAAAATCGTGGATATCCGCGGGTTTGGAATTCTTGGGGATAAGAACCAGGTTAACTGAAGTGATGCCTTTAGGAAGTTGGATTCCTAAAAAGAAATCTTTGATAGCGGCCATAAGGTCCTGTTTAATGACATGCCAACATTTAGAATAAAAAACCCCTGTGAACCCATCCGGTCCCGGGGTTCCCTTCGGATTCATCGGCATGAACACTTTCTCAACTTCATCTTCCTGGGGGAGCCTGGACAACTCCGTGTTCTGCTCATCGGAGATAAGACTCGGGATACAATTGATGAAGTTATCCGGGTCCGTGGTTGGCACAGGCTCAAAGAACTTGGAGAAGTGAAGGATCGCCCTGTCCATAATCATCTGATCATCCACAATGGTACCATCATGATCGTATAATCGTACTCTGTTCGAGTTAGCCCGCTCTTTAATGACGACATGAAAGAAAGTGGAGTTACGGTCCCCATTTTTGACCTAATTAATCCTCGCCTAATCCTGAAGAAGCTATTCTTCCAAAGCCAAGAACTTGTCCAGACTATGTTTAACCCGGAGCAGACCATCACCCCCAGCATCGCTCCATTTAACATGAAGGGTCACCTCTAGGTCATCAATCTCCGCTTGTAGGTCCCGCTTCTGTTTTCTCAGATGCCCAAAGACATTCCAATTCCATTCTCTCAAGGTCGATCTCAATCTATGAAGTTTATTATGTAATTTTAGGAGGGGCGGACCACGATAAAACCTCGTCCTTAACTACGTTCATGAACGTCGGGTGATCGCACCATATCCTTTGGAAGAGAAATTGGCCCGGGGTTGATATATTATCCGAGGGAGTGATGAGGAGAGGGGAATGGTCAGAGTTCCTGTGGGGGAGGTGCATAATGGAAGTAGGGGGCTATTAAGAAGGTATTCAGTATTGTAAAGGACCCGGTCCAGACGCTCCCAAGTATTAGGGTTGTTAATAAGGTCATTGCACCAAGTGATAATCTGTCCGAGATAGCCAGCATCAAGAAGCCCGGTATCCGATATGAATCTGTTAAAGTCTGCCACCGCGTTCGCATTAATGGAACCCGGCCCAGCCTTCTCTTTCGCCGACGTGACCACATTAAAGTCACCAGCCAGCATCCACGGACGGTTCATGTTGTTCGATATAGAAGTGAGATCCTGCCATAGCTCCTTTCTGGTATTAGCCACACAGCTAGCATAAACCACCGAGAGATCAAGCATATTCCCCGATCTATTAATTCGGATGTTAAAGTGGATAAACTATTTGTTGGTCTCTTTCACCACCACATTGATATCATTGTTCCAGAATATCTAGATATATGTGTTAAGGTGTCCCCCATGGAAGTAATACGGCATATGAATGTCTTTGGCAAGGTCTTGGATGTTATCGCCATCGATAATAGGTTCGAGAATGGCTATAAAATTCAGAGAGTATTTATTGTTGAGAGATTTGAGGTAGGTTCTGGTAGGTTGATTTCGTATGCCCCGGGCGTTCCAGCAGATGGCTTTAATACCCATTCCGTGAATCACAGAGTTGTTGGCGTCCTTCCGTTGCCTGGTTTGTATAGTTTTGGACGTAGAGTTGTGTTTAGCAGACTTATTTCTGGTCAACCTGGCGGGGATCGCTAAATTGTCCGTCTCTGCCGGGTCCTTGAGGTATTTAGCCGGCCCATCAGCTTTTCTTCTTTCTTGTCTTTTCTGTTGCTTCGACTGTGTGATCTCCTTCTCGCGTAAGTTCTCCTGTTGGTTAGCCAACGCTATTTCTTCGTCCGTCATACGATCCAGGGAGCTAGAACCAACGGTGATATCATCCTCCTGTTCTGACATTGGGTCATATTCAGAGCCGTTCGATTCTATTTTATCCTATAGTTTTTCTTTGTACTTGAATGCCATGATACTGTTGATCTCTGTGTCTATGGGTTCCCCGGAGTCCGGAGATTGTCGGCCTGCCAGGTCGGTCTTGAACTCAGCAACAGTGGCAGGAATGCTGAATCTGCTGTGCTCACGAACAAACTCCCCATCTGGGGCTGCTGTGGAGGTACCTGCTGGTTGGTTGGGGGGCTTTGGCAGTATTCAGACGGTTGTGGGTTCTCACCCTGATCTTTAATCCTATTATTTATAGATGTAGGGGTCTCAGCGGTGTCAAGGAGAACAGCCCCTAAGGGTTCCCTTATGGGTGCCATCTTCTGAGTTCCACCCTCGGGCACCTGATAGTCGACCACAAATTAATTTGCCTCCGGTTGGGTTGCCACTTCCTGGTTGCCGGTCTCCTCAATAAGTGTGAAGGAGGCGGCCGATTCAGCAGTCTTAACTGATGGTTCTATGGGAGTATGGATCATCGATTGGTTGGCGTGCTCGATGGGTTCAATGGGAACTGTGTCAGAGTCTTCCTGCTCCATGGCGAGGAGATCAAATTTATTTGTCAGATTTAGGTCAGGAGTTTTGATATTGGAGGTAGCACTTTTCGGCGGAAAGGTGGTGATCTTCTGCTTGCAGTCTTGATCCTTGGCGTTGGAGTTGGCTGTGTTGTCCTTGAAACTCACGTGGGAGTTAGGGAGGGGGAGCAGGGGTAGTTTGTTATTAAGTATTTTTGTCTGAGGATCAGCTTCTTTGAGGGTAGTTTTCTTCTTCAGAGACGGATGTGCCCTGTAGCAAGTTTCCCGAGAGTATCCACGGATGCGGCAGTGGTTACAGTATAGGATATTGTTGTCGCAGATAATTTATTGAGCCGGGCCGCAGATGTGGGCACGTGCTCGCACCCGTTACGTACGTCGAACCGAACCGAGCTGAGCTGAGCTGGGCCGGGCGGTGGCGGCGGCGCGCGTGTGTGGCCCATGGATCTTCCACACACAACTTTAATGAAGCAAAAGAAGGACAAGTAATATGAGCACAAGCAAAGCCCCATACTTGGCCGATGTGGGACTATTTTGTGTTATGCTTGAGCTTTTGCTCACTGCATACAACCAACAAACCCCTTCAAAAGCTCAAGTTCAAAAATAATAGGAGGAAGGAAAGATACAAGAGAAGTAAGTGAATTTCTGGGCAGTTGTATACTATGCATAAATGAGATAGACTACAGCCTTGAATCTCACGTAGTAACTATTATCTTTGTCTGAAGAAGTGCTTGATGGATTACGCCTTGAATCAGTCTTCTTGAACCAGATTCAGAAAATAACACACATAGTACGCTAGAGGTACTTGGGTCTATCGGGTGGCGCGTTTGGTTGGCCATGCGCACTTTTACACATTCATGAGAGTTGTCTAGGATCGTCCTGTCCTATAGTCGCGACCGTCATGACCTCCCATATAGGTAAGTCCTTAAGGGTTGGTGATAGGAATCAACCCTGCATAACATGCTTGGACTTATTAAGAGTTTAAAATCATCTTATCCATATCACGCAAGGAACACTGTCACTATAGGGATAGGGTATAAATGTACACATATACAGCCTCTTCGGCTTTTATTTTAAAGAGAATTTAATCTCAGGTCAGTGTTCCATAATAGTCACCTAGTCCAGCTTATTCCTACCCATTGAATCGGCTTCTTGGGATCTCTAGTCAGACTCGGTTGGGTTGTCACTGCTGGTGACTATACTATGGGCTTAACCCCATCCCCCTTGATGATTCTAGGATCAATGTCCTAGACAAACCCTTCGTCAAGTGGTCTGTAAGGTTCTCTTCTGACTTTATATAGTCAAGAACCACATAGTTGCCCAATAGACTCTTTATTGACTTGAAGCACAGCTGCAGGTGCCTGTTCATCTTAGCATTCACAGAATCATGCTTTAGTAGTTCAATAATAGACTTATTATCACAGTTTATGGAAATTGCAAGAACAGGATGAACAGAAACATGTATATGCATAATAAGATTTCTGAGCCATTCGACTTCTGTACATGTAGTATCCAAAGCTATTATTTCAGAGTCTATTTTACTTCTGGCTATGATAGTTTGTTTACATGATCCCCAGGAGATTGCAGCTCCTGCTAGGGTAAAAACATACCCAGTAGTGTATTTCATATCATGTGAATCAGTTACCCAATTTGCATCGGAGTAACCTTCAATGATATCAGGGTGTCTAGTATAATGAAATTTATAATCTAGAGTACCCTTAAGATATCTGAATACTCTGTCCAATGCAGTCCAAAGTGACTGATTTGGGTTACTAGTATATCTACTTAGTCTCCCAATAGCAAATGCAATATCAGGTCTGGTCCTATTTGTTATGTACATAAGGGACCCTATCATCTGTGAATATCTATGTTGTTCTATAGGAGATCCTTCATTCTTCTTGAGAACACCATTACTATCATATGGAGTAAGGGCAGATTTTTTGTCAAAATACTCAAACTTTATTAGCATTTTTTTCAATTGAATGTGTTAGTGATAGAGTATAGCCCTCTTTGCATTTGGACACTTGCATTCCTAGGATCATGTTTGCTTCACCTAGGTCTTTCATGTCAAACTGGTTAGATAAATAATTCTTAGTGTTATTTATAAATTCCAGTGAAGATCCTAAAATAAGTATATCATCAACATACAAGCATAATATGGCACAGCTTACATTTGTATTTTTAGAATACAAACATTTGTCATATTCATTTGGCACAAAACCAAATTCTATAATGACTTTGTCAAATTTGTTGTGCCATTGCTTGGGAGCTTGTTTTAGGCCATAAAGGGATTTTACTAATCTACAAACATTCTTTTCTTGACCTTTAGCAACAAAACCTTTAGGTTGCTCCATATAGATCTCTTCCTCTAGATCTCCATTTAGAAGTGTTGTCTTTACATCCATTTGATAGATCAGCAAGTCATGAATGGAAGCTAAGGCTAGGAGGGTTCTAATAGAAAAAATTCTAGCAACAGGAGAATAGGTATCAAAGTAATCTAATCTCTTTTTCTGGGTAAAATCTTTGGCTACTAATCTAGCCTTATATTTCTCTATGGTACCATCGGCTCTACGTTTTTTCTTGAAGATCCACTTACAACCTATGGGTTTACTACCTAAAGGAAGGTCTGCTAAAAACCAAGTATTATTCTCCATAATGGAGTTATACTCATTGCTAATAGCTTCTTTCCAGAAAGGAGCATCACGAGAGGATATGGCTTCTTCATAAGTTGAGGGATCACCCTCTATCAAAAATATGAAGAATCTTTCTCCTAAATTCTTTTCAATCTTTTCTCTTTTACTCCTTCTAGGTTCTATGACTTGTTCAGGTAGAGAACTAGGTAACTAATCATGAGAACTAATAGATAGAGTAAGAGAAGGGTTAGAGGAAGATAAAGGGGTTCTATTCTTGAAGGAAAAAATGTTCTCAAAGTAAACTGCATCTCTAGATTCAATAATTGTGTTATTAGAGATTTCATTTACTTCAGAATGGGTTATAAGAAATCTATTTGCATTGCTATCTATGGCATATCCTATGAATACAGAATCTACAGTCTTAGGTCCTATCTTCCTCTTTCTAGGTTCAGGAATTCCTACTTTAGCTAGACATCCTCAAACTTTGAGGTAATTTATCCTAGGGGTTCGAACTTCCCATAACTCATATGGGATCTTATCATTGATCTTACTGGGTATCCTATTGAAGATATAACAGGCTGACAATAAGGCTTCTCCCCAAAGATTATCAGGGGCACCTGAGCTGAGAAGCATGGCATTAACCATATCTAATAGAGTGCGATTCTTCCTTTCATCAACTCCATTGGATTGTGGTGAATAAGGAGCAGTTACCTCATGAATAATTCTGTGCTCTTCACAGAAGTTAGTCATTTCATTTGAGGTATACTCTCCACCATGATCTGATCTAAGGATCTTAATCTTTCTATCTAATTGGTTCTCAGCTTCAGATTTATAGACCTTGAATGTGTCTAGAATTTCATCTTTGGTCTTAAGGAGATAGGTATAACAATACTTTGAATGATCATCAATAAAAGTAACAAAGTATTTTCTACCGCCTCGGGTCAAGACCCTATTGGAATCACAAACATCACTATGGATGAGTTCTAGGAGATTGGAATCCATATGGACAGATTTGAAAGGTAATCTAGTGTGTTTAGTTTGAACACATATCTCACATTTGTGTTCATCGTCTATAGGAGTCTTGGGGATAAGATCTAAGTTCATCATCCTTTTGATAAATCCTAAGTTTACATGACTTAGTCTACCATGCCAAACATTTGAGGATTCAACATTTGCAATAAAGGAAGAAATTGAACTTTTATTCATGGTACTTCAAATAAAAAGTCCATCTTTCACAAATTCTTTCCCCACAAACAAATTATTCTTAGAGAAAACTACTTTATTGGCCTCCATTACAATTCTGTATCCTGAGGCTACAAAGAGGGATCCACTAACTAGATTTCTTCTGACAGACGGCACATGAAACTCATCATGAAGAGGTAGAATTTTTTTGATGTCATCTTCAGATCTATTCTTCCTCTTTCTACAATTTGTATCATTGAGCCATCTCCCGGAGTCACGCCTCCTCCACATGATTCCTGATAGGTTAAAAAATAGGAGCGATCAAATGAAACATGAACATTAGCTCCAGCATCCAACCACCAATCATCAAAATGGAAAGACAGGTTTACTACAGGTTAAAAGTTTACAGACCTGAAGGAGCTGGAAGAACCTATCCAGAACTCGAAACTTTAAATGTTTTCAACAACAAATGTATAGACAAGTATTGACAGAAGTAAGTATTGACATAAGCTTGTATGAAAAAAATAAATAGTTCCGTATGAACAATAATAGTAACAATTTTTTTTCGTATACTAACAAATATGATAGTAAGAAAAAAAATTACGTAAGAAAAATTTGATAGTAAGAAAATTTTGATAGTAACAGAAGCTTGTATACTAACAAATTTGATACTAAGATAACAAATTTGATACTAACAAATTTGATAGTAACAGAAGCTTGTATACTAACAAATTTAATGCAAATTCGATAAATTATTACTAAGATAATATATTTAATTACAGGTAAAGAAGGTCGGTAACGCCGACATGGTGACCGTCTTCCTGGCAACCCATCGGAAGGGCGAAGGCCTTACTGACGAGAGGACCCAGCTTGCCTATGTAAGTATTACAATACTATTTGTTAATTATAATACTTCGTGTTAATTTTAATATAACTTAGTAAATATGCATGCAAATAAATATTCATGTAGTTAGTAATAATAAGTAATTAATTAGAAATTAGAAATTAGAAATCATAGAGTACTATCCATACTTTCTAGGCCGAGTATCAGAGGCTTCGGGACCGGACGACTGCTAGTGCACCTACTGCGGGAGAGGCCGGTACTTCCTCGCAGCCCACTCAAGCTCCGTCGGCGGACGAGCTATAGATGACCGCCGCTGGTGGCCTTCCGTAGGGGTACGTACTACGGTACGGGATCCTATGGCGCCCTAGTTGCGAGCCAGTCCTCTAGGGCATCCCCCGCTACACTACTAAAATCTGCTAGAATAGCAACGTATTTTAGCGACGGCGGAAAAAGCAGTCGCTGATAATTGCCTATAGCGACTCCTAGTGCTACACGTCGCTGAACGTCGCTACGCAGCGACGTTCAGCGACGTTGTATTTTTTACGTCGCTGACTGGCGACGTTTTGCGACGGACATACTTTTTACGTCGCTGTATTGCGACGTTTTGCGACGTATACTTTATACGTCGCTGGCTTATTTCATATAGGGTTCCTGGCCCGATCGAAATCACAAAATTTTATCCAAAATTTTTCTTCCCGCTTGATCCCCCTCTCCCCTCTCCCCCCGGCGAACCCTCCCCTCCGGCGACCCCTCCCTCCGGCGACACCCTCCTCTTCTCCCCTCGGCGACCCCGCTGGCCCGCTGACCCCATCCCTTCGGCGACCAGCCTCCCTCCTCCGACGAAGGAGCCTTCCTCGCCGCCTTCCTCCTCCGACTAAGCCACCCTCCTCGCCGCCTCCATCCTCCGACGAAGCCATCCTCCTCCGGTAAACCCTAACCCTAGCCCTAGCTATCTAGACACAGACATGGACACGAGAACCCTAACCCTAGCTGGGGTGGTCTTTCTGTCGAGGGAGGGAGAGAGGGGTGGGGGTGGGTGCAGGGGGAGGGGAGGGGTCTTACTGTCGAGGTGTGGAGGGCGGTGTGGGGGTACCTGGGGGTGGGGGGTCTTGCTATCGATGGGGGCAGGGTTGGGGTGGGTGCAGGGGTAGGGAGAGGGGGGCAGGGGAGGGGGGTCTTGCTGTCTAGGGGGGGCAGGGGAGGGGGGTCTTGCTGTCGAGGGGGGTAGGGGGGAGGGGGACAGGGGTGGGTGGGTGCAGGGGTAGGGGAAAGGGGGGCTGGGGTAGGTGGGTGCGGAGGGGGGGGGCAGGGGAGGGGGGGTCTTGCTGTCGAGGAGGTTAAGGGGGAGGAGGGCAGGGGTGGGTGAGTACAGGGGTAGTGGGGAGGGGGACAGGGGTAGGTGGGTGCAGGGGTAGGGGAAGGGGGGCAGGGGACAGGACACAGGACACAGGTCGAGAGTTCTATTTGTACCCGTTGAATATCGATGGATGTACCCGTTCGAGCGACATTTGAATCACCTAAAAAGAAAGGTGAAAAATAAGGCACGGGTCGAGGGTTCTATTTGTGAAGCCTATGTCCTCGAAGAGATTACAAACTTTTGTTCGATGTATTTCAAGCCTCATGTTGCAACTAATAGAACGAGAGCTTCCAGAAACGACGACGGAGATCATGAAAGTAATGATACAATACTGAAGGTATTCAATGCTCCAGAAAAGCCATCGGGTAAAATGAAGAAGAGATATCTGAACGATGATGAGCTAAGGGCTGCTCAGGTGTATGTATTACTCAACTGCGATGAGAAGGAAGTAGAGAAACTGGAGGGGTAAGTAATTAATACGTCTATATTATTTTAATAGTGTTGATTATTATACTATTACATTAATTGCACGATGTTGTTTTCAGCATATTTAATGATGATGTGAGGTCAGGTAGGCCACACATAACAGAAGAAGAACTAGAACAAGAAATGAGGCATTATTTTCCATCATGGTTGAATACATATGTAAGACTTGAGAACTCTGTAATTACCTTTCTGTATATGCACTTGATTGAGAATGAGCTTAATTGCTTCTTTCGTGGTATTTAGGTCGATCATCCATACGCAAGACTTGAGAATGAGTCTATTAGAACGCTAGCCAAGGGACCAATTTATGCTGCAAAAATATGGCCAAGCTACTGTGTTAATGGGTTTAGGTTCAAGTCAACAACTTGCCCGATTAGAGACAACTTTATGGATCTCGACTCCACCAAAAACAGCTGTTTGTGTATCAGATCTTCGAACTTCAAAGATGTTGATGCGGGCAACGATTTCTATGGCGTGCTACGGGAGATCGTGGAGTTGACATATAGTTATGGAATAGAGCCTGCTAAGATTGTGTTATTCAGGTGTGATTGGTTCGATCCGATTGAAGGTCAAGGTTGGAAAGTAGACAAGCACGGTCTTGTTGATATAAACTATCGGCGTCGATATCAAGCCTATGAACCATTTGTTCTATCAAGTCAGGCTCAGCTCGTGTACTTCACAAGTTATCCTAAACGGGGAACAACAAGGTCGGACTGGTGGGCAGTATGCAAGACCAAAGCTAGAAATACCTTTGAGGTTGACGGTATAGCTTATCAAGAGGATGAACTACCTCTTATAACAAATATTATAGAAGTGGACACGACAGAAGTCCCTCATTACACATCTAATTGTGTAGAAGAAGTAGAATTATCTGAAGAGGAAGATGCAGATGAAAGTGAAGATGTAGAGGAGGAAGAAGAAGAAGAAGAAGAAGAAGAAGAAGAAGAAGAAGAAGAAGAAGTAGATGAGCTAAACGAACTAGATGAATTTTCAGAAGAGGATTAAATCTGTACGTTTGTTTTATCATCATATTTGACACTTTTGTGACACTTCTATCATATAAATCTGTGACACTTCAGTGACACTTTATTGACACTTTTATCTATGACTATGATATTTTTTAAAAATCTGTGATGTCTATCATATAAATATATATTTTTTTTGTCATATGTTATTATCAGGTATGACTAGACCATCTGGACGACGCGAAGGATTTTATATTAGGCAGTCCCGTCAGCCTCGGACTGGGGATGGAGATTCCGTACCCTCATCCTCATCTCCGAGTACGCCATTGTACCATTCTGTTTCCGGTCCATTACCGGGACAGGACAGTTCCAGCAGGTTGGCGACTCCTCCCTCGTCGTCTAGCCTTCCTGATCCCGCGTCCAGCATCCCTGATCCCCCGTCCAGCATTCCTCCTGTCGACGGCTCTATGGGAGGAGCCGACGCCGAGCATATGGAGGACGGCGATCAGACTGATCCTGCCCAGACAGGAGGTGAGAGCGACCCTCCATGCGCTCCCCCGGGCGAGACGCGTATGGAGATTTGGACGGACGGGCCTACGAAGTAAGTTAATTAATTAATATATATTTCTCAAATGATTATATGTACATATATATTCATGAAAATTATTATTGTATAGATATCGGCCTTCTGTAGTACAGAGACAGCTGGAGTTATTTCTGAGGCAGAACTATGGTGGGCCTTGGATTAACTACTCAGATGCTCCCGCAGATAGAAAGGCCTTTTGGTTCGCCTACTTCAAGGTAAAAAATTTATTTATTTTTAAATTTTAATAATCATTTGTGTATATTATATAACTTTTCTATTTTACTTCTTCTAGAGGACCTATTTCTATCCACCACACCGGGCGGCGAAGATCGAGGGCCAATTTTCTGCCGTCGCAGCCAAGCTCATCCGTGATGCGATCCACGACCAGAAGTCTCGTGATCGCTCCGGACAGCCGATCCATGGTTGGATCACACCAGAGCAGTGGGCTGCGATGGAGGCTAGATTCAACGATCCCAAGTACCAGGAGCGGTCTGACAAGGCCAAGGTGGCACGGTCGAGCACCGGTAAGTGGTGTGGTGGCTCCATTCTGATGATGGAGCATTTTTGTCGTCTGGTACGTTTTCTATGAAGGACATTAATTTATATATAGTTCGATAGAATGTTTAATACTAATAAGAGATAATATATTTTAACAGATAAAAAAGGGTGAGGATCCGAACATGGTGACCGTCTTCCTGGTCACCCATCGGAGGGCTGGGGAGTTCATTGACGAGAGGGTGACGCAAGCATATGTACGTTCTATTCTTTATATTAATTTACTATAATTTAGAAAACAGGAAAATAGATATCAATATAGACTTTAGCAAACACTTAAACGTTAGCAAACATGTTCTAGGCCGAGTTTGTTCGGCTAAAGGAGGAGGCGGCTGCTGCTATTAGTGCGCCAGCAGAGGTAGGGGCTGGTACTTTCTCCCAGCCGCCTACAGCTCCATCGCCGGACGACCTCTGGATGACCGTCGTTGGCGGTCTTCAGAAGGGTACGTACTATGGTACGGGATCCTACGGCGCGTATTTGGCTTCGGAGTCATCCCGGGCCTCCTCTGTCAGTGCGCAGTCTCCGGCTTCGCAGGCGTCGTCACGAGCTCAGGATATTCGTCGTCAGATCGAGGAGCTGCGTCGCGAGTTGCAGCAGCAGATTTCTGATACGGTTGAGCGACGATCCGACTCTCCGATCGTCACCGGATGATTTGATACGGTCGAGCGCAGTATACAGGAGCTGATGAGTCTGCATCAGGCTACAGCTGCCAGCTTGCACACGCTCACCGAGTCTACGCAGCGCACAGAGCGTAGACAGGTCGGGCTGGAGGGATCACAGAGGAGCATGTCTGCCTCACTCACTTCGGTATCGGCTTTGCTTGAGGCAAGTACTGAGAGGGTGGTGAGTACCCTTGCTGTTTATGGTGAGCGACTGCGAGAGCTGGAGCAGATACGTCCTTCCGGTCCGTCGACGGCGTCGACTCCAGACATTTCACTGTCTCCTATTGCCCCTACGGTGCAGCTCACCCAGGAGCAGCATGACTACATTCTATCCCAGATGTGCGGCAGGGGTCCTTAGTGATCCAGTATATTTTTTTATCATCTTTGTATTTATTGGCCCTATGGGCCCATTGACCGTTCTGTACACTGATTTTCATTATTATTTGACTCTGTTGGACATGTACGTTTGTTGGACATGTATGTTTGTGATATTTAATTTATTGGTATTTTCATTGAGTACATGTATGATATTTAGTTGTAGACTGTTATGATGGGAGACTGTTATTCATCTATTAGTTATAGACTGTTTTGATGGGAGACTGTTAATTGTGATGATATCAGCGACGGGGATGACAAATATACCTACGCTGAGTTATAAGCGATGATCTGATATACAAAGGAGGTGCTGCCCAAATTTAAAAAAAAATAATGTGTATTTTTGTGACGATGTGTGTCTGTGTTTACAGTGAATGTGAAATGCAGTGATCGGAACCATCGACAGTTTCGATTACTGTTGTATGTTTTATCTTGGATAGAAAGAGCAACAGTTCAGGGTGTACTTCTGAGAGCTTCATTTTCACGTCATTCACTTTCTCGGGACGTCGTAAAGGATCCCAAGAAGGTGAAGGACGTGAAGAGGAAGCTCTGAGAAGTGTACCCTGAAATGTTGCTCTTTCTATCCAAGATAAAACATAGAATAGTAAGCGAAACTGTCGATGGTTCGAATATTGCACTTCACACACACTGTAAACACAGACACAGCATAAAAAAATACCAATTATTTTTTTTAATTTTTTTTATAACATCTGCGACGTATAGCGACGTTCTGCAATGTTTTGCGACGGCCAGTACACGTCGCTATACGTCGCCAAATAGTGACATAACGTCGCTATCCGTCGCTATAATCCTGACGTGAATATGACCACCTAAGAGCCGACGTCGCTAACGTTGTCGCTAGGCGTCGCTAATATGCTGACGTGGCTGCCATGCCATGTCATCATATGTAAAGTTGACGGTGTCGCTAAGTGGTCGCCCTACGTCGCTATACTGGCGACGTTTGATGACGTCGCTATCTGTCGCTCATATTGGCGACGTCTAGCGACACTAAACGTGACGTCGCAAATAGTGACGAATTGTGACGAAATTGTAATCTACGACAAGCCTATACGCGACATCCAATTTTCGTCGCTAAGGAAGGTCGGTAACGCCGACATTGTGACCGTCTTCCTGGCAACCCATCGGAAGGACGAAGGCCTTATTGACGAGAGGGCCCAGCTTGCCTATGTAAGTATTACAATACTATTTGTTAATTATAATACTTCGTGTTAAATTTAATATAACTTAGTAAATATGCATGCAAATAAATATTCATGTAGTTAGTAATAATAAGTAATTAATTAGAAATTAGAAATTAGAAATCATAGAGTACTATCCATACTTTCTAGGCCGAGTATCAGAGGCTTCGGGACCGGGCGACTGCTAGTGCACCTACTGCGGGAGAGGCCGGTACTTCCTCGCAGCCCACTCAAGCTCCGTCGACGGATGAGCTATGGATGATCGCAGCTGGTGGCCTTCCGTAGAGGTATGTACTACGGTACGGGATCCTATGGTGCCCAAGTTGCGAGCCAGTCCTCTAGGGCATCCCCCGCTAGTGTGCGTGGTCCACAGCCGTCCCAGGAGTCTGTCCGAGTTCACCAGATAATGGAGTCTCTCCGGGACGAGCTGCTACGACGGATTCAGGACCAGTCTCAGCACCAGTCGGATGAGCCTGCGCTTATAGCACGATTGGATGCGCTCGACATGTGACTGAGCGGACAGAGCGGAGCGTCACCGATCTTAGAGCGTCGACGGAGCGCATCGTATTGGATCTGCAGGCATCACAGATGACATGGACGAGAGGTTGAGATTGGTGCAGGATTCGGTGGCTGATAGCAGTGATAGAATGTTATCTACCATGGATTCATACCACCAGCGACTTGCAGCGTTGGAGTGTTATCGTCCTTCGGGTGCGCCTTCATCGTCGTTGACTCCGCCGGCGCCACTGCCTTCTTCATCGACACCGACTCCACCGACGTCACTACCTCCTTCATCGGTGTCGATTTCACAGGAGGACTATGAGCTTTTCTTAGCCCTTCGTCGCGGCGCGTCCTCTCCTGCTCCAGATCCCTAGTAGTCCGAGTTAGGACTGTTTGTATTGAGTGTTTGAGTACTTGTTTTTTTTTGTATTTGTTTGTGACACTTGTTTGTTGGTTGCATATATACATTGGTAATTGGTTGTGTAGACCCATGTTTCTGTGGAGAAAATGATTCTGTTGGTTGCATATATTGTGTTTCAGATTAAACTGCAGGGAGAAAATGATTCTGTAGAGAAAACTGCATACTGTAATTTTTTTTATTTTATTTTTTTCAAATTTAGCGACGTCTACCGACGTTTACTGACGCTTTCCGACGGCACTTTGCGTCGGTAGACGTCGCTAAACTGGCATATATTGCCAGGTTACCGACGTATAGCGACGTCTGTTTCGTCGGTATGCGTCTGTAAACGTCGGTAAATATTTCAGGATTTTACCTCATTTTTCTAGGATATACCGACGTGTAGCGACATCACAAAACGTCGGTACCATATACCGACGCATAGCGACATCAAAAACGTCGGTAATTTTTCCAGGAATTACCGACGTATAGCGACATCATAAACGTCGCTATTTCATCGACGAAACGACGGTAAACGTCGGTATATTACCGACATATCCTTGCGTCGGTAAACGTCGGTGTTGGCGACGATCAGCGACGTCTTCCCAAACACCGACTAAGGTTTCCGCGACAAGAGAAAGACGTCGCTAAATACGTCGCTAAGTCGCTAAAATAACTTATTCTGGTAGTGTATGAGCACAAGCAAAGTCCCATACTTGGCCGATGTGGGACTATTTTGTGTTATGCTTGAGCTTTTGCTCACTGCATACAACCAACAAAGTCTTGGGACCATTTGACAATTATCATAGAGTGAACATCGACTTTGCATGATCCCTTAGTCTGACTTTGAGAAGGGCCATAGTCTTGGGACCATTTGACAATTATCATAGAGTGAGCATCGACTTTGAAAAGAAAGCTTGTTATTCCTATATATGTGGTAACCATTTTTTCTTGGAGATGCTCTCAGAGTCATAGTCGATCACAAGTCACAACAATCATTCATTCATGAAATTATTCGAATGTATGGTGGTTGCTGGTTTGGAGAGAATTTAAGGCAGGCAGGCAGGCAGGGAGCGGTAGAACTTTGAATTCACAGGCAGGCAGGGACGTTATTTTTCTTCACTGATTCTTAACCTCACAAATGAGCTAGAAAGAGCCATGCACAGTCAAACGAGGGGGCTGAACCAATTTCCCACTTTGATCATTCATTCATTTCTTAGAATTATTAAATACATGTTGTTACTTATGCTTCTAGCTATAAATATATACATATTATATACTTGTAATCTTCACTTCACTTGGTAGTTAGTACATGCATGCATGCATGCAATTGTATCTGTGCATGCTGCATTGATCGATCAGAGACTTACTAGCCAGTTGTGCTAATCGATTGATTAGAGCATCTCCAACCCTATTGTGACTTTGGAAAAAAGTTAATGCCACATAGGAATGACAAAATTTTATTCAAAAGTTCTTCTCCAATGCAATTGTCAAGTCAATTGTGAAACTTATGTGGGAAAAATTAAAGAAGACATTGTGAAGTTGATTGTCTTGTTCTAGACAATGCACTTGACAATGTCCTCTTCCATGTCATCAATTATGAATAAAAAATATTAGAAAAAAGAAAGAAGACGAGTAGTTGTCTTAAAAGTTGTCTTGGAAGTTGAAAAAAATACTTTTTGTTGTCTTCTCAATACTTTTGCATTGGAGAGAGTTTTTCTATCTCATTGTCTTTTGAGATATAATTTTGCCACATAAACAAGACATTGTCTTGTGGCCCATGCCACATAGGAGCCACCTAAGACTCACAATACTTAACAAGACAATAGGGTTGGAGATGCTCTCAATACTTTTGCATTGGAGAGAGTTTTTCTATCTCATTGTCTTTTGAGATATAATTTTGCCACATAAACAAGACATTGTCTTGTGACCCATGCCACATAGGAGCCACCTAAGACTCACAATACTTAACAAGACAACAGGGTTGGAGATGCTCTCAATACTTTTGCATTGGAGAGAGTTTTTCTATCCCATTGTCTTTTGAGATATAATTTTGCCATATAAACAAGACATTGTCTTGTGGCTCATGCCACATAGGAGTCACCTAAGACTAACAACACTTAACAAGACAATAGGGTTGTCGATCACCAATTTTTTCTTGGAGATGCTCCCAAAGTCATAGTCGATCACCATTTTTTCTTGGAGATGCGATCAAAGTCATAGTCGATCACAAGTCAGAACAATCATTCATTCATGAAATTATTCGAACGTATGGTGGTTGCTGGTTTGAGAACTTTAAATTCGCAGGCAGGCAGGGACGTTATTGTTCTTCACTGATTCTTAACCTCACAGATGAGCTAGAAAGAGCCATGCACAGTCAAACAAGGTGGCTGAACCAATTTCCCACTTTTGATCATTCATTCATTTCTTAGAAATTAAATTCTTGTTGTTACTTATGCTTCTAGCTATAAATATATACATATTATATACTTGTAATCTTCACTTCACTTGGTAGTAATAGTACATGCATGCATGCATGCAATTGTACCTGTGCGTGCTGCAGTGATCGATCAGAGACTTACTAGCCAGTTGTGCTAATCGATTGATTAGTTAGACGATCGATCGATTGCTTCGACATGGCTGCTGCTGCTATGGAGGTCATCAGTAACTTCATCTTGAAACCTTCTCCGTCGACGTCGTTGCCAAATATTAATCACCTCCCCAACTCCGTCACGCCGTTGACAGTCTTCGACAGAGCGGCCGGCAACTTCCACTTCCCAGTCCTCATGGCCTTCCGCTCTACCATGCCCTCCAACTCCGTCCTCACCGAGAGCCTATCCAGAGTCCTCGCTCCCTACCCCCACCTCGCCGGAACCATCGACTACGACAGCCGCTCCGGCCCCAGCTTCGTCCTCAACAATGCCGGAGTCCGCCTCGTCGAGACCCGAGTCAATGTGCCCATGGACGAGAAGGACCTCATCCACGACCCCACCACGCACGGCAGCCTGTACCCCCGCGTCCACGACGGGGCCAAAGAGGTGTTCCAGGTCCAGCTCAACCGCTACGCCTGCGGTGGAATGGTCATCGGCTTCACCGCCTCGCACACCGTCGCGGACGGCCACTCCATGTTCCGCTTCCTCGCCCGGTGGGCCGAGGCGGCACGTGGGCTCGCCGCCGCCGCACCACCCCCTCCCCCTTCCCCTCCCCCTTATTACAACGTGGACCGGAACTCCCTCTTCGTGCCGAGGAATCCCCCGGCGTGCAAGTACGACCACCGGGAGACCGAGTCCAAGCAGCTGGTGAACATGAAGTCTGCCGCCGCCGCCAGGTCTCCCGTGGACAACCTGACTGTCCAGTTCCCTGCCGAGTTCATATCAGAGCTCAAGAGGAGAGTTCCCTACAGGTGCACCACCTTCGAGTGTCTCTTAGCTCACGTATGGAAGAAGATCGTCATAGCGCGCGGCCACGACCACGACGAGAGGACGAGACTAAGAATAGCAGTCAACGGAAGGGGGAAGATGAGGCCTGTCGTGCCCATGGACTACTTCGGCAACGTCGTCTGCTGGGCACTCCCGACGTCGCAAGTCGGAGAGGTAGTCTCCAACGACGTCGGCAACAACGTCTCGACCATCCGCAAGGCCGTCAAGCAGCTCGACGACAGCTACTTCAGGTCGTTCATCGACTTCGGAGAGATTCTCGACAAGGAGGGAGGGGACGAGGAGCTGATGGTCACTGCGGAAGAGTGGGGGGACCTAATCTATCCTGACATCGAGGTGGACAGCTGGCTCGGGTTTCCGATGAACGACATGGATTTCGGGACCGGAGGTGCCAAGGTGGTACTCCCGCCCGATGTTCCGGTCGAAGGCGTCGTAACGCTTGTCGATTCGTTCGGCGACGGGGAGAAGGGAGGGGTGAACGTCTACCTCACCCTTCGCCGGGAGCATGTTGACAAGTTCACGAGTATATGTCTCTCTCTAGACTAATTAAGCTCGATCGGCCATTTCAATATCAATATGCTAGCTAAGCCACACTACAATAATTTATTTATGTCGTCGTTACTCTTACATAATAAATGAGCTAGGGCTACAGCTACCTATAAGAATGTATCTCTCTCTCCCTCCTTCATTTTACTGAAAAATATAAAAGAAAAAAAAAATCATATTATAAGATATATAATAAACTATAATTATAATTACGTGTAACGATTTCAGCCCCCAAAGAAAATTGTGGGTGCCCCCTAGCAAAAGTTACACCTGCTTGGACTTCCTCCAAGTAAGAGCTGCTCCCAAGTAAACTTAGTGGTGCCCTTACAAAAAAACTTATATGAACTCATAAACAAGTAATTATAAAGATTCAATGTACGTACTTGCATGTTTGCTTGTGTCCAAATAAAGGAAGGTTGCTTCCTTCCATGATATCAGTGTCTGTGATCTTACTCTCTCTTTCCTTAATTTGATGCATGTTTGTTGTATATATTGTGTCTATTTCAATAAAATGTGTTCGTTCTTTCATCTCTTCCAGTTCTGCCTTGTGTTAATTGGAAATATTATAAGTATTGCTCTAACTTCTTTAAGAAGTAATTACAAGAAGTCTTTCAGAAAATCTTAATTAGCTTAACTATAATTTGCAGCATAATAATAAAGCTAGGTTGTCATCCTTCCATTCCATTAAATTAACTTCAAGTACTATCATCAGATTAATTACTAGCATAAACTATTTTATTAGGAAGTCTTTAAATGACCTGGGCTTTTGCATTTAACTAGCCTTAGTTAAGTTTATGTCATAATTAACAGTCGTTGCAGGTTTCTAATCTTCTTCTTCAATTTTGTAATAACAGACGGTCGCTGTTCTTTACTTCCAATAAAATGTTAGGGATGAATCTCCAAGTACTGCTTTATATAATTTTTTTTTTCCTATATACATTATTTAGGGGTCTATGTAGTGTTCTTCCTAATTCTGAACCTTCTCTCAGAACTTTTGATATATATAGATGTTGGAGGATTGATATTATATATAAATTTGAGAATTGTAACTTTTTTTTAGATGTCCGACGATACACACGGGACTTAGTGCATACTGTATTGCATGCCTTTTGGGCCAACTGCCCCCAACTCTCACCATTATTATAACAGGTAATTTCACATGGGAGGGTAAAGTTTTGTATAATTATAGAAAAAGGAAAAAGTTTAGAAAAATTACAATGAGGGGGATGAGGCGACATCACTGATGGCGCCAAGGCCCCTCCCTCCTCCCCGCCCCCCCCCCCCCCCCCCCCCCCCCCCCCGGGCGCCATCACTAATGTCACCCCATGATATTCCCTCCATTCTCCCCCCCCCCCCCCCCCCCCCCCAAAGCGACATTGCTGATGGCCCCCTCCTTTGGCGCCATCAGTAATGTCACCCCATGAGATACCCCTATTTAAACTTTCAACGTTCCATTTTTCAGTACAACGGTCATATTTCTATCCGTTGGAGATTGATTCTATATAAAAGGTGAATGTGAGAGAGTTTGTCCTAATGTGCTATATGGACTCTTTAACCATTCTAAATTCTTTCCTTCACAACTAGAAACTTTATGTCAATATCTTGCCTTATACAAGTTTCTGTTGTTAGTAGAATACAGTACTGTTGATTTATTGTCACATCATAATTTATGTGGTCTTTCAACACCGTACTGTAGGCGCAGCCTTGTGACAAAATTTCGCAACCATATTCCCTGAATAGATGTCCCACAGCATGTTATAAACCTTGCTGCCTTGGTGAAAAAAATTATGAGTGCATGTTTGACACTCATCAAAAATATATCTCCATTAGTCAGCATAACCTGATGTGGATCTCCTGCTGTGTTGACATCCAGCAAAATCGGAGTCGGAATACCTTATGATTTCCAAAATTATTCGATCTCCTACAAAGAGCATATAATTCTTTGTTCTCTATTAATTACTTAAGTAGTTTGGCTGCTACCCAATGATCCATCCATATTTGCTTAAATATCTGCCTAACATCCTAATATGTACGCAATATCCTGACGCGTACATACTTGAGCATACATTAGACTTCCTACAACTAACCATGAAGGAAAAAACTATTATATTTTCTTAATTTTAAGGCTAACCTTAGGGCACTTGATTGAGATCGGATTTGTCTCCTTTAACGAGAGGTGTCACGTGGTTCGCATTGAATACTTTAATCAATATACAAAACCAGAAAATTATTTCTACTCCCACTGAACTTGTGATAGACACAATCTTCAACAGTGTTCATATCAAAACCAAACGAGATAATCACTTGAAGTACCTTTGACGAGAAGCTTGCTTGAGTTCATAAATATATTTTGTCAATTTGCAAACCATATTCTTTGGATCTTTCGACACAAAGTTTTCTGGTTGCACCATATAAACTGTTTCATCAATGTTACCATTGAAAAATATCGTTTTGACATCCATTTAATGTAATTCAATATCAAAGTGTGCAACATGTGCTATGATTATTTTAAAGAAGTTTTTCAAAGATACCGAAGAGAAAAACTCTTTAAAATTAATCCCAAAATTTTGAGTAAAGTCACTAGCTACAAGACGTACTTTATACCTCTTCTCATGACCCTTCGAATCCTTCTTGGTTCTAAATGTCCATTTGCAACCAATGGACTTCATACCTTTTGGTAATGGGACAAGTTCTTAAACTTTATTGTCTTGCATGGACTTATACTCCTTATTTATTGTATCAATCCACTTTGAGAACTGAAACTTTTCATGGCCTGACAGAAGTTGATTAGATCATCTTCCAGTATCCATAGTCTTCCTCACGTTCCTAGAGAAATATGACAATATTATCCGAAATTATATTTCTCCTTTCTCTGGGGGACCATCTTAATATTACCGGTTCTTGAGGTTGTTGAATTTGTTCCTTATGAATAATTACCTTATCTTGAATGGGGTGCCGCTACGTTGTCGTTGTTAAGGTATCTCAACGACTTATAGAGGTAATTCGACATTGTGATCTTATTGAGATTCCGAATTCACTTCTTGATTATGACAGGTATAAAATCCTGCACATCGTCAAAAGTGATAGTAGGAATCGTAATTGATTCCTTCTCAAAGACAATGATTCGGACTTTATTTCTCTCCCAAACTCAACATCCTCAAAAAATATTACACTTCTCGTCTAAAAAAAAAAATTTAGTGCGGGATTGTATAATTATCAACCCCTTGATCTGTAGCATAACCAATAAAGTAGCTGCTTATAATTTAACTTTGGTCTGTCTTCCCATTACACATTCAATATAAACATTAAAGTCTATAAAGTCAATGGAATCCAAATCTCATCAGACACAAATCGTTCAACTCTATTTCTAGAGAAGTGACCTAATGCTTATGTCATAATGAGGCCCAAAAAAAATATTGTTAATTTTGCGTTTAATACCACATGACTTCACTTGCAAGATTTCATTATAAGATGCAATAGTTTCAACTGAATATAAGTTATCATAAACCTTAAGGGAACCGTTATCAATAATATTTAAATTTAAAGATAGACTAAACTTATTGTTTCTAAATGAACAATGATAAGCAGATTTGTCCATTAAGGAAACTGAAACTAAATTTCGTCTAAAAGACGGTATAATAAAAGAGTCTATCAAATCCAAATAATAATCGGTTCCTAAAAATAACCTAAAATGTCTTATTGCTTTCACTTCTACCGAATTGTCGTCACCCACATAGTTGTATCTTTCACCATCAATTGACTTTCGGTAACTCAGACAACCTTGCCTAGAACATTAATGTGGGTAGTCCCACCAGAATCTAACTATCATGAGTTTCTTGGTACTAAATCTAAATTAACATCAGAACAGATCAAATTTAGAAATGTACTTTTCTTTATACGTCATGCATGGTACTTTGTACATTTCTTCCTTATGTTTCATGTCTCATCGCAAAAGAATAATCCTTAGTTTTATATTGTTGTTTCTTTTGATCTGGACCCTTAGCAGCTACTGTATTCATTTTTTTTTGCCCTTAAAGTTTATCCCATTAATCATAAAAATTAAAATCTTATTGGCAGATATTTTAACAATATTAACTGTAAAGAGAACAAAGCAACCAAAAACAAACATGCTCTAACAAATAACCAAAACGTAAAATATAGTCAAACAAATTCAAATAATGGTGAACTCCATCTCAAGATACCTAGTACATCATTAATATCAAGTCTTTGGACAGTGATATTAACTGCAAGTGGTATTCTTGGTGTAATGATCAAACGTTGACAATAAGTCATGTCAAATAATAAGTCTATCTTTGGATCGGGTTATTATTCACATGTAAACCGTATAATTGTCACACATTTATCACCACAAATATGTGTGCAATTCGGCCAAGTATTAACCTTCCTTTGGGCCGGCTAATACTCGCATGAATTTACACACAACCATCTAACATCCCTCATAGACTATCTACACAAGAGAGGTCACTTTGGCGACATCTTATTTCAATGAGACTATTTAGAATATTAGACGACTATTGCTAGTCACAAAAGGCACCAAAAAATTTTTGAATGTTGACTAAAATTTACAAAACCGAATCATATCCAAAACTTTATATACATGCATAATTAAAATATTACAACTCAAATAAGATAATCATAAGCATGTGAATCTCTTTACATGATTCAAACAAATATTATTAATTTGACTAAACTGAGCATTGTCAACATAATAAAATTCACGTAATATTTTACTGAAGATATGGACCAATAGATTGCTTCAAATAACCCATAAAGATTATATTAAAATAATCTGCTGAAGATATGTACGTCAATAGATTACATCAAATATATGACTTAGAACATAAATTTATTGGAAACTAAATTTATGCCAAATATAAAATTGTCTATATATATTTGATTTCAATTTGTCCTCCAATGATCAACTTAGATTGGAAAACACTCTAAATTGAGTAACACCAAATATCTATCAGCATGAGTAATTAGAATCTAACCGACATTTCATATTATCACATGTCCAGCAATAAGCATATTCATGCATATTTAATATAATGGAGAATTTCTACGGTCATTATCACATGCGTCCATATCTAATATTTAAGCATGAACTGAGAGATTATTTTTGTACATAAATTATGAATTCTATCAAGATTTGTAGTCTTTAGGACATCACAGAATCAGCATAGCAACTTAAAATTAACATTTCAACAAATAAGCATTAAATTCTAGTTACCAAGATTGTCGAGCTTGATAAATACAATCAGAATGAACGCCTACAAGTATTGCAACGATACAATATAATAGTTGCCGAAGACATCATCTAAGAACAAATCAACCAAATCAACCGATTGAAAGGAAATAATTCAAATAATCCGAGTGTTTCAAATAGTATAGGTTATAAAACTAAATTCTCCATGACAAAAATTGCCTTAAAACCAACATATTTTGATCAGCATCAATCTCAAAGACCAGCATAAAAACTGAGATCAATGTCGAGAGAAATCAGCACATAATATAAAAATACAAAGACCGACAAATATTATCTTAATCAGCAAATCAACTGCACCATTAGATAATATTTAATCTTCCAAAATATTTGAAGAATCTACCGCAGGGGTTTAAAGCCAAGAAGGGAAAAAAATAATAAAGAAAAAGCTGTAATGGACTTAATTACATGGAAAAGACTATTGCCAAACGAAAGTAACAGAACATGCAACTAAACTGCCACAAAATTTTCATAGTTGTCGACCTTTAAATATCCTTTCATGTTTATTCGTCTAATCCCATAATAAAAAATGATCGAACAATCTAGTGTTCCAAAAGAACAAAAAAATTGAACCTAGAAACTTCAAAATCATGAATCAAACAAGGGTGACTCTGATACCATTTGTTAGAAATTTTATTGTGTCCTGTCGATTCATGTGATGAAGAACATAAATTAAATTGCGAAAGCGTACCTGAATCCATTGCTAGACTTGATAGATCTTGAAGCGAACGTCTCTTTATTGGGTTCGATCTTCCAACTTGCTACGACCCTTAATGACAGAAAAGAATCCAAATCCTTTGTCCCACTCTTTCTGTTGATGGGGATGCAGAAGAGAAAAAGAGAAAACCTCTTTTTTGGTGGTCGTATATGTCACCCTCACTTTTCCAAGATAGGGGTAAAATAGGAATTTTTCATTTTTAAATATTTTGGGATTTTTTTATTTCATGAATGTTAATATTTAATGATTATAGGAGTCGGATTCGAATTTCATCTCGTTCCGACTTGTTTCGGGATTTCGGGGAATTTCGACTTAAGTTGTGCTTAACACATTAATTAGCCATGGCCCACCAATCTCATCATTTAGGTCTAGGAGTTTGGTCTAATCCCACATGAGTGGTTAGACCTAATTATGATATTTATTTGGTCATTTCTAACCCCCAAACCCTAATAGCATCTAAACCTCCATAAAGTAAAGGAGAGGGGCAAACTTGTAATTATACAAGGGAACAAATATCCCCCTTATATGGCAGCCACTCCTTCCCCCTTTTCACCCATTCACACTTCAATATTTTCTCCATCTTCTTCTCCAAGTGTTCTTCCAAGCAAAGAAGAACAAATCTCTTGGAATCATCTCCAAATCAAGGTTCCCTTTTCAATATTCTTCCATCAATCTCTCCCTCTACCTCAAGTGGTGCTTCTATAAACTTTTGGGAGCAAGAGGAGAAGAGGTGTGTCCTAAACAATTCACTTTGTGTCGAAGCCGTGTCGGAGGATTTTGTATTGGGATCCATCTCCCAATAGGTACAAACTATCCTCTATTTCCATTTCTTCATCATGTAGAATAGTTTTGACCAAGTAGGATTGATCCCTATGGTTGTATCCCTATTTGTGTCAAGTTTGAGTCCATTTGGTGTGTCCTAGGAAGAGTTTTGATTTGTGCTTGTGTCCTAGTTGTAGGAGCGTAAAAAGTGCTTCAAAGAAAGAGTCATCTCATTCATAAGTGGTCTGTTTTACGTCACAGAGAGGCTAAATACTTTACGCCCAAGACAAGGCTAATTACTAAACCAGGCAGATCATTTTACGCTCGGGTCTATACCCATGGTTTTACGCCAAGGACTGATCAGCCACTTTTACGCTGGACAAAGCTGTCAAATCTCGCATTTAATGCAAACTCTGACATGGAGATATTAATGATGGCATATATCACAAAGGGATTTATTTTTACACAGAGACCAATGTTGTCGTTTAGTATGTGGATTGAGCTACTTTACGCTCACACTACGGCTTCTTTTTACGCACGAAGATTATACGAGCCTT
Organism: Iris pallida; assembly: GCA_029216955.1. Taxonomy (NCBI): domain Eukaryota; kingdom Viridiplantae; phylum Streptophyta; class Magnoliopsida; order Asparagales; family Iridaceae; genus Iris; species Iris pallida. The sequence continues at coordinate 10,246,804 of JANAVB010036419.1, read as the reverse complement.
TACGCTCAACAGTCGACGTGTGCGTAAAGTCTATTTGAGCTGCTTTTACGCTCAAGGTTATTTAACAACCACTTTACGCGGGAAGTCTATGTCAGGGCTATTTTACGCCTAATCTACTGCTTTACGCTCAGAGTACATTGGGGCTATTTTTACGCCCTATTCTCCTCCACCAGTTTGGAACGTGGTTTGCTTACGTGGCTTTCATGCCATTCTTCTCGAAGAACATGTGTACATGTATCATATTCTTACTGAAATGATGGGATACGTGTCAACATATACAGAGGATGGCTTCAGTCGTGGGTGGCAGCTGTTAGCGTAAAGATGGAACTTTTGCTGAGTTTTTACGCACAAAAGCCCAAGTCTATAAATAGACTTATTTTTCTCATAACACACACACAGAGACAGGAGGGAGGACAGAGATCAGAACTTAGAGATTTTGATTCTCCAGAGCATTCTTCTTCAACCTTTCTTTCAGAACAGAGTGAAGCAAAGCAGAAAAGCATTCGGCCTCGCCATCAGTGCCCAAGTGCGTCGATACCTTTCTGGTGACCTAGTTCTTCCAGTTGTTCTACTTCAAGCAGTGATCTTCATCATCATCATATGGTCCAAGGAACAAAGTGATCATTTACGAATCAGACTTCCATAGCAATACTTTCCCAGAATCAAATTTGTACTTCTTGTACTTTTTCTCGTTTTATTTTCAAAAGCCAATTTCTCCAAGGCATTTTGTTAAGTGAAACAAAAATGGCAACTCTGCTGGGGACGACTTTATCCTCTGACGATGAGGCAATTGCTCAATATAATGATGTTTCGGTCGGTTCGACCAAGAAGACTCTGGTTGTGCACTTCGACCAGACTGCCTACGAAGAAATGCTCCGAACTGGGGGTGGTTCTCGCTGCTCCAATGTTCAAAAGTCTCGCAAAGCACGAAAAGTTTGGATCCCTAAATCCAAAGTAGCTGCTGATCTCTCTATTGCTTCTGATAACAAGGGAATTCTTCCCTCTCCTGTCGTAGGGGCTCCCGTTCATAACGAGGCAGTCCTTACTTCGGCGTCGCTCTCTAAGTGTGACAATTTGTCTTCCGTCTGTGATGGTGTAGATGATCAGGTTCCACGCCCACTGCGTAAGAACCAAGTTTTATGCCCAGTGGGTAAAAACCAAGTTTTATGCTCAAGGCATAAGAATGAGTCTCCTATTTGTAATGTGGCAGATTCTAATGCTTCTGAGTGTAAAAATAAGTCTCCCGTCTATGACGTGGTAGACACACACAAATTACGCTCCTCGCGTAAAATAAAATCTCCCGTCTGTGACGTGGTAGATAATCAATTTTTACGTTTTACGCGTAAAGGTAAGTCTCTTGTCTGTGACAGTGTAGATAAAATTCACAACGATGTTTGCACAACTAATGTGAATGTACCTAAACGCATACAGCATAAAAATGTTGTTGGTAAAACTTCTGTCCTACACCAACAACCTTCTTATACTGCTTTACGCAAAGTACCAAACTTGCAAATTATGCGCCATGAAGATGGAGTCCTTCGTGCTAAAAAATCTCAAGATTTACGCACACAACTCCAAGCGCGTAGAAATATACAATTTGGTTCTGCAAATGCTGCCAGTAATCTTCTTTATACACAGGGTACTAAACGTTTTTCTACCCCTAATATGATAAAGAAGAATACTCCCTCCACTCCTTCTGACTTACGTAAATTGCTATTACAAAAGCGTAAGAATTCACAATCTCCGGTGACATTCCCCCAAGAAAAATATCATTGTGAATATCACCAGGTTGTGATTAATTATTGTTGTTCAGCTTCAAAACGGTCAGTTTTTGATCGATTAAATTTTAATGTACCTCAACATCAAGCTGAAGACCAAGAACATGAGCTGTCATATGCATCAGTCAACATGGCATCTCATACTAACAGAGGACGACGTCCGAGACAGAACATGTCCCAAACTCCAGGTCAACAACAGTTTAACAGACTTCTTGATTCCTTTGAAGGAGTATATCAGAATACTAGATCAAGAAGACAAAGACAATTGCAGACTTCTGATTCGGAAGCTGGGGGTACTCAATCTTTTGAGTCTGATACCGATAGTGTGGATTCATACTTCTATACTAATCCTTCTGTATCTTCAAGAGAGGTTGAATCCTACGCTGTTGGAGATGAACCAGAGACGTCATCTGCTAATACAGAACAACGTCTCACTGCCGTTGAGCAATCACTGAAAGATATGCTTAACATGGTACAAAGCATGCATCAGATAATTTTGAATCAGCAAACTGCTCAGCCGATGGTAAAAACCCCAGTACCAGTAGCAGCACAAACTCAAGATAGTCAAGGGGCTGAAATACCTTTGAATATTCAAGAGCCTGCTGTTAGTCAAAATTCTGCATCTCCAGATCCCATCATTCCTGAAGATGTACCACCTCCAGTGGGGGTTACGGTACATCCAATAACCATTCAATCAAATGTGCTTCCCTAAACTAGTGAAGCCATTCAAGCAGTGCGTGAGCTCAAAGCACAGTTTGAAGTTTTGAGGCACAAAGATCAGCTCCAGAGGTTAGGGATCAAGCAACCTTATCCTCCTTATTGGAATGATGTACCCTTTCTACCGAAATTCAAGCCACGGTCTATGGTTTTGTTCGATGGAAAAGCATCTCCCAGTCAATATATCAATTACTTTGATGTTATGACCGTACACTTGCAGAAAAATGATGCACTTCTCACTCGAGTGTTCATCGGGTGCCTGACGGGTTCAGCTTACGACTGGTATCGTAGTTTACCCGATAATTCTATTTCGTCTTTTGACGAATTCAAGGCAATGTTTCTCTCCCGTTTCTATGAAGGAGGTATGGACATGAACATGTCCTCCTTGATAGAAATCAAACAAAAGGAGAAAGAAGATACTCGGACGTTCATCGAACGTTTCCGACAGGCTACTCTAAAGATGCCTCCTGGTATGCCAGATTCAGCGTTGATTGATACATGCAAGATGAATCTGCGACCATCCATCGCTATTTTCACGGGTTCCCAATTCTCAGATTGGGCTTTGTTTATCATAGCAGCAGTTTCTGCCGAGACCAATGGTAGGTTGGCTCGAGAGCATGGGATGATTTTTGCTTCAGAAGATAAGGGGAAGAAAACTAATCCTAGTAATAATCCTGGCAATCGTAATGTGAAGGGAAAAGATACTCTTATGGTCAATCTTTCCAAGAACAAAATGATGCCGAACAATCAAGAATCTTCCAGGCCAAAGGAAGAATACTCTTTTGACGAAAGTGATATCCCAGGGATATTACAATGTCTGGTGAAGAGTGGTAAACTTCAGATTCCGGAGCCAAAGAGGCCTAATGAGGTGAACCTGACTGACAATCCCAAATATTGTATCTATCATAGATACATCAATCATCCTACCAGTGCTTGCTTTGTCTTGAAAAAGAAAATCCAAGAGCTGATAAATGGTGGTGCTATTGCTTTAACCAATGATGACCATACGGTTACGACCAATATGGTTTCTTTTCAGTTCGGAGATTTTCCTCCACAGTAAGTCCCAGATGGAATTATCCCAATTCCGAAGGCGACGATGAAAATCGTGAATATCCCGCCTGCCAGAGAAGAAAATGCAGGATTACTGCCGCTTACACTAAAGAATGGTGAAATCATGTGGGTACATCCTGACTTAGTGCATGAGTTGGAAAATGAAGATAAAACTTTAAAATCCAAGAAGGGCAAGAAAGTCAGAACCTGCAACATGATTTCCCATGTTATTCCAGATCCTGATGACTTGGATCACCTTTGGGATGGCCTTCCTTTAGAAGATAGACTGAAAGGACTGAACATCTGTCCTCCAAGTCTAGCTCCTCCTACCAAGATCAAGCTTACTCATCAGCAGTGGTTAGCCATGAATAGTGTTCCTTTATATCGGGCACAACAAGTCTTTGCTGCTTATGAAAAAGCTCCGACAGGGATTTTTTCTCGTATCCTGAATCCTTCTCCTTCCGTAACTACAGAGATATCTATTCTTCATTCTCCTGAGGTTACAGAAGGTCTTACCTCTTCCTCTTCCTCTGTTGAAACAACTGTCAAAAGTCCGCTGCCCACTCACTTGAATAGTCAGCAATCTGTTCATCTCATGAAGAAGATGGGTTATGACTTTCAAAAGGCAGAAGGTTTGAATTATGATAAAGGAATACGATTTCCTTTACAGATTCAAAATCAAAATTCCACTGTTGGATTGGGTTCTGAAGCTCCTCGTAACAATCCACACAAGAAGAAGGCTAAGAGAGGGAAGACAAAATCCTGTAATATGGTACTTCCTTCTCCTGAGTATGAGAAAGAATCTTTTGCTGGTACAAGATCTGGAAAATAGTACCATAAAGACTATGAGGGATCCTCCAAAGAAGCTGAAGACGTAGTGGAGACACTACCAACTCAACCCTCTCCTGTTCCTGCTAAACCTTCTATGGTAGAAAAGGGAAAACAGAAAGCAGTACGCTTCGACGTCCCATTAAAGTCTGCTTTCAGTCAGGAGGTGTTGATGAAGCCTTACAAGTTTGATATTCTAGCTCAGTTAGCCAATACTCCGGCTAGACTATCTATATTTGAGTTGCTTCGCCTTTTCAGAGAAAGCAGAGAGACTTTGAGTGAAGCTTTACTTCAAGCAGATTCATGCTTGGCTCAACTCAAGACTCCTGATAATATACCAGTGTCATGTCCACAATGTCATAGTGTGATGGAAGCAATTCCCAACATCACCTTTACACAAGAAGATATGCTGTTGAAGCATAACAAGCATGACAGATCTTTGTGCTACACTGGGTATATTGGATCCACTGAAATTGACAGAATTTACATTGATCCCGGGTCCTCAATTAGCATAATTCTTCAGAGTATGCTAAGACCCCTGAGGATTCCTACTAGTGATTTGACTTACACTAGTACTACGATAGTCGGTTTTAACTCTGGCAAGAGCAAGCCATTGGGAAGATTCATCTGCAGATTCAGATTGGTGATCTTCGAACCATAGTAACTTTCTATGTTATCAACTCAGACGTCTCCTATAATATCCTTTTGGGGAGACCGTGGATTCATGAACATAATATTGTACCTTCAACTCTCCACCAATGCTTCAAGTATGTGGATTCCCAAGGAGTTGTGAAGACTGAGTTTGCTGATATCAATCCCTTCAAGGGTGTCGAAGCCTATTTTTCTGATTCAAGGCTTTATAAACAAGAGCATGTGAAAGAGATATCAGACATGGCTGAAGATCAATCACCTACCGAGGATCAGTCTATTAATGAAGATCCGCCAGAGGAGCAACCTTTGAAGATCATAGTCAAGGGACGAATCCAATCCCAATCTGTCAATGATCAACCTCTGATAATCAAGGTTAAAGGAAGAACTCAAACTTCATCTGAGGAATCAACAAATATTCCTGCTAAGAGCCAAGTTCAACCTTTTATGATCAAGGTCAAAGGGCGTACTTCTTATACGAATGATCCAGAACCACCATTGATTGTCAATCTTGGCAAAACTATACAGAAGACAGATAATGGTCTACTGATGATTAATCCGAAGCGTAGCAGTCAAATTGTAAATGATGTAAATATCGATCATTCTATACTTTTTGATATCAATGAAGATTTTTTTTCGAGTATATGGCTGTCAAGTTTATCGAAAGAATGACTTTATCTTCTGATAATCAAAGTCATCAATATAAAGACGACATTGAGCCAGAAGAAACTTTATACATCGATCATAAGAAAAATTCTTTTCCTCCTCATGTAGATGTTGGACCTTACGCTCAAAGGTTCCTAACATCTTCTCCTTATCTTCTACCTGTGGCCGCTCCATCACAAGCTTGCGTAACTTTTAGACGTCACGAAGAATCTTATTTCGTGGTCCCGTCTGATAAAAAAAACAAACACCAAATTGTGTTTGGCCTGGCTAGAAATATCCCTGTTGCTCAGGCAGATGAGCTGAAAGATAAAGACAAGGGAAGAATCCGAATTGACAAGTATAGTCAACAATCTATCAAGATTATCCAGAACATGGGCTATGATTTAAAGACTATGCAAGGTCTCAATCAAGGCAAGGGTAGACGACTACCATTATGTGGTGATCCGTTTTACCAAAAGACTCGTCATGGGTTGGAATATGATCCGTCCCACATGTTTAATGACGATATACAAGAAGAATTCTCTTCTAGCTCTTCGCAATCATCGGATTCAGAAGAAGTCTAATTCATTGAATCTGATATGTCTCGTTCCTCATATGATAAATCTGAGCAAATATTTTCAGCTTACATGGTTCAAACTGATGGTGAATCCGAGCCATTTGAAAATGTCCCTTGAGCCATGATTGGTTCATTTATTTCTTTCATATATATCTTCAATGACATCTGTCTTCTTAATCCCCAGCTACCAAGGTTTGGTTAAGCTGATTTCTTGTCTCCTGGGAGAGGGATTTTGATCTCCTATCTTACCAATTGGTATATAAAGTTGGATTTATTATTTATCATGTTTTCATAACCTATGGATAAATACTAAATCCACCTTCTTTTCCTATCTATCATGTCCATTTGACCTCTGCATAGATATTAATCTACTTTTCTTTGAGTTCTTATGTACTGTCATGTTCATATTACCTCTGATAGTATTATACACTCTGAACAGAAAACAAGATTTTATTATCTATCATGTCCATATTACCTCTAGATAGATATAATGTTTTGAATTTAGAAAACTTGTCATGTTCATATAACCTCTGATAAGTATTTTCTATCTCACACAAAACAAGATTTCATTATCTATCATGTTCATATTACCTCTGGATAGATATAATACGTTGAGTTTAAAAGACTTGTCACGTCCATATTACCTCTGATAAGTGCTTTCTATCTCTTACCTATTGTTTAAATTCCAAATAAACGATAGGATCACAAAACAAATCTTTCATTCATTTATGGTGGAAACCCTACAAAATGAATAAGACGAAAGATGATAAAGCACTCTCTTAAGGTGGAGTGGAAACATCTTGAAGCAACTTCTTTAATTCTTCTAACCACTTGCCACGAGAACTCATAACCTTCTTGGTAGCCTCTACACGTCGAGCTTCGGGGGTGCAAATACAGAAAAGTTCAGCGAAGGTGATTATCAAATTGTCCTTGGCTTCATCAAGGGTTCTGATGGTCGATTCAGCTCCAAAAGCTTGTTCTTCTAAAATTGAGCTTTGGGTGAGGTGCAGATTTCGAGCATCGATCTTCTTCTCCCTTTTAGCCTTCAAGCAAGCTAGCTCTGCCTCGACTTCGCAGATTCTGTCATTCTTGCTCTGAATATCTATGTTCAAAGCATCATAAGCCACTCTGCGACCATGCAGTACAGGTTTTATGCCAGCCAAAAAGGCTTTCTCTTTGTCAACCTTCAGACTGTGTTCATGGAGAGCTGTATTATATGTAGTCTCTCGAGCAAGATAATCAGCTGTTAAGGTATCATACTTCTCCTGAATGAGGCCTTCAACAATCTCATTTGATAGCCTGAGATATTCTCCAATCGGCTGCTCAAGGTCCTCCACAATTTTCTCCAAAGTGGCAGCTCTCTCAACATCATTGAACATGGCAACATTCTTGATAGTCAGAGCCATTGCCGTCTTCAAAATCTCATAGCTGAGACCCTTATTCAGGACCATCTTTATCAAAGTTGCCCAAGTTTTATAAAAAGTTTCAGTATGAATCTCAACCAGGAGATTCATTTCTATGCTGGAGCTTGGTGTGACGGCAATATCTAATAAATCTCTTCTTTGGGGGTCGGAAGCAGATGTGGTTGGCATGACAGCAGGATGAGACAAAGACGTTGCTGTTACTACCGTCATAGCCAATTGATTCTCAGAAGTTTCAGGGATTGTATCTCCAATATTTGCAGATTTTGTTGGTGTAACAACAAGCTGAGATGGAGCTATTGTTGTCACTGCTGCTTGGTTTCCAGGAACTTCAGAAGCAATGTCTTCGATATTTGTTACTCCAGCCGTTTCCGGAGTTCTGGCGGCGGTAATATTGATGGATGTGGTAACAATTGCAGGAGCTGATTCAGGTTCCGGCATTGGCTTGTCAAAAACTGGTACCGGATCAGTAACAACAGTAGAGGATGTTATTATAACCTCCCCACTTTCTATTGGTGGCTCAAGCATGCCTTCAGCATCTTCTTCAATCGTTTGCTCAGCAGGATTTTCCACTGCTTCAGTTGTGGTAAGACTCTCTACATCTGATTCTTTGCTCAAGTCTGGTTCTCCTCCAGCAGCTCCATCATCACCTACAGTGGGATCGACTGTAGTCTTTTCTTTGTGTTGGTCCTCAGCAGGAGAGGACACTTCAGATTGTGCTTGTTGTGCCACAAATGATGGAGGATGTTCTTCTTGAGGCTCCATCTCATGCTTTTGCACTTCTTCCTCTTCGGCGTCTACGTCTTCTGAAGAAGAAGCTCCCTCTTCAGATTTCTCATTTTCTTCATAGATTTCTTCTTCTTGAGGAGGAGGAGCTACAGGCTTTGGTGCAATTATGACATCTGCAAAACGAACAGAATAAATCAGTATACAAAATCATGATATATAATTCTGTATAGGTTTTGTATAATACTTGGAATATGTGCATTTTTTTCAAGATATGTATCATAATCACCATCCCAGTCATCATCCTCAAAGTCAAGAGCCGGTTCGTCTGATAGGATGCGGTCTTGATCAGTGGTTGATACAGTAGTAGCACCCTCTGTAACTTGTGCCTTGGATGGCAAAGATAAATGGAGTGAGGTACTAAGACGTCCAGGAGACAAAAGTGTTACAGCTCCGGATCCAATTATTGGTGGAGGGACTGAAGATCCTTCTCCGGGATGGACTGAGGAAGAACCGACAAGATGATCCTCTTCAATCAAAATGTCATCTTCTGGAGTGTGGGCTCTTGGTTTGGAAGGCCCTTTGGTGGTAGATTTTCTCTTCTTCTCTGGAGACTTCACTGGAGAAGTGGTAGCTGTGTTCTTCTTTCATTTGCGGGTCTTTCCAATAATTATTTGTCCCGCGGCTATCTCCCCAGCTCCTCTAAGGATTACTGCCAGAAATTCATCTATAGCGGCAGTATTATCTGGTACATCAGGGGTTATCCTGATAGGTTCTTCAACATTTCCCTCCTGAGCCCAACGAAGACTTCCTTGCATACTATAACCATCTTCAAAAGAGCGGATAGATGTATAGAAACGAGCATATGAATGGAGTATGCGTAGCTCAGTTGTACTGGTGGCTGTAGATATGTTGAATTTTGTGCCAGTACATGCAGCTCCGAAATCTCCATGCTCGGGCACCGTCGATCAACTTTCCATAATGATAGAAACTGGTGGAAGGATTGCCAACATGGAGTTGGTCGTAGCCAAACTGGCGAGCGAACCTACTTGGTAGATAAGGCTCGAATGCACAGTTATCTTTATTCCGGTACATCAGATGAGAAGGTCTGATGTACACTAGCCATCGGTAGACAGATCTCGGCAATAAGGCTGATTTATCTATCCTATCTTCAAATTGTACACCATGGCAGTCAGCCGGAACTGGTGGCCTAGTGCAGAAGAAATTCCAGCCGTGCGAATAATTTAATGCTGCTCTGGTGTCTGCCAACGTGGTAGTTCTCCACGAAGATTTGCTAAATTTCTGAAGGAAAATCCTCGCTTCATCCTCAGGGCCTGGTGGCAACAAATTACAATTATGGTGTAGTAACCAACCTATCAGATAGGTGAATGGTAACTCTACCCTTGGAAAACTGTGAGGAGCATTATTGATTAGTTCTTCACCAAAAATCCTTAGATCTGCATTTATTCGGCACACCATTGCCGACAATAGGTTAATTCTATTCTTGAATACTAAGCGGACCGCTGGCCACAATACGTTGCGGTGAATCCGATCCACAGTGCTGATTCCTGGTACGACCCATCTGCGCAGCCATAAAGATAAGAAGCCTGCCAACAAGGCCTTCTTCGACATTTTTTGACTACCCTGCCTCAGGTAGCTTAAAGCCTCTGTCCCCGCAGGGATGTCTCCAGTTTTGATAGACAGATACCGGTCGCGAGCTTTCTGCGACACCATCAATTCCTGAATTAAATCTGCAGGAATTATAGAACAAGGCTTGATGACCTGAGTCTTGTCTTCCCGGAACCTGCTCTTATCCGTCTTAGATACTCTATTTTCATAATAAAATAGATAAGTTGTCCATTTTGTAATGTATGCCAGATGTGATCCGGTTTCATACATGCTGGTGCAAATCAAATAATGGCACATGAGTTCTTCATAGACTTGTACCAGTTCGGGATTCTTCTCCCGAATTTCTGCCAATTCTCGATTTGAGGGAATATATTCTTCGTAGGGGAACTCACCCATCGACAATTTTGAGATGAACTGCATTTCATGAAGGGCCAGACCCATCTCGCCATGCGGAGTTGCGAAAGTTCCTGTCGAACTCATATACAATTCCAATAAAGCCAAGAACAGATTGCCATTTGGTGGAATGCCATAGCTAGTAGAAGCCACTGCTTCATACAAACCGATGTCATCCAACTCTGTTTTAAAGCTTTTCATGACCCAGTTGCTGATCTGGATCCAGTAACCACTATGAGGGGTCAGCCACCCTGTCAGCCTATGGTTGGTCTGAGGATATAAGACTCCTTCCCTTATGAATCTATTTATAAACATGGGAATCTGGACCGGCTGGATGAGAGATGAATCTTCACTCGGTGTAAACCCAGGCAAAAGTCCAGAAAATGGAATAACACCACCACAGGGAGTGCTAATGTGATAGCCCATGTCATTTGCTCTCTCCCTTCTGAAGATGATTCTGCCAGGTCTACCATAGCTGTTAGGAGTCAAATTCCATAGCATCTGACGGTAATGGCTAGCATGGACAAAAGCGGATATAGGGTAATCCATGTCCATATCAGGGAGATACATTACCCTTTCTCCAGATTTAAATACCCAAGCCTCTTTTTTGGGATGAGTCTGTGATTTGTAATCTATCGCATCTCCAAATAAGAAAGCTGGTTTCAGAAAATTCTGGTTATCCAGTGACATCAGTACTTCTCCATTCATCATGGATAATAACATCCTATCTCCCTGAGCATATATCAGTTGTGCTCTTGCTGCAGGATATTCTGGGTTGGATTGGGGAAATTCGACATGAGATAGATTCTCCAGATAATTTGATCTGCAAGAGGGTGAACTTGCAAATCCACTGACAAAAGGACAAAAGAGATCAAATTAGTTTGAAGCTTTTTTAAAGATATTGACTTTTACGCTTACTAAAAGGTGATAAAAGCTTATGAAGTCTTTTGTTTTACAAAGCCTCTCAGTGATTGATGAATTTTACGCTACCACATAGTAATGTGAGCGTAATATAACTTTTTACGCTGGCATGTATGAACATGAGCGTAGTTAAGTTTTACGCTAGCACATTAATTGTGGGCGTAAATCAAAATTTTACGCTGACACGTGTAACGTGGGCGTATTCTTTTTATCTTTTACGCTAACACGTACAACGTAGGCGTATATTGTTATTTCAGCTTTTATGCTAACACGTACAACGTGGGCGTAAAAAGCTGAAAGTTTGGGTTATCTTCTTCTTCCTCGACGGATTTTTGCAACCAATGAAAAGGGTTTTACCCATCATAGGCGGAGCTACGGCCGGGTTGGGTTGTTGATGTGGTGTTGATGACTGAATAGGAGTTTTCGCACGGTCGGCCGACGACGAATCGACGGCGGATTTCTTCCCCTTGTTGCTGGCGGTGGATGATTTCTTTGGAGCCATCGGATCAAAGTAAGGGTTTTGAAGAAAGAAAGGGCAAAGGAATTTGAGAAGATGAGTAAAAGTGTTTTCTCTCTCTGGAAAGACCTATTTATAGAGATATTCAAAAACCGACTATTGGATATCCCTATTGTTACGCCGACTGTTGGATATCCCCGCTTTTACGCGGATGACGGTTGCATATCCCGAATTTTACGCTGACTCATCAAACTTTAACTTTTACGCTTCTGTTCAAAGTGTTTCAAATTTTGGAGATATTTGAAAACTTTGAAGGGGGTCTTGTAGGAGCGTAAAAAGTGCTTCAAAGAAAGAGTCATCTCATTCATAAGTGATCTGTTTTACGCCGCAGAGAGGCTAAATACTTTACGCCCAAGACAAGGCTAATCACTAAAGCAGGCAGATCATTTTACGCTCGGGTCTATACCCATGGTTTTACGCCAAGGACTGATCAACCACTTTTATGCAGGACAAAGCTGTCAAATCTCGCATTTAATGCAAACTCTGACATGGAGATATTAATGATGGCATATAACACAAAGGGATTTGTTTTTACACAGAGACCAATGTTGTCGTTTAGTATGTGGATTGAGCTACTTTACGCTCACACTACGGCTTCTTTTTACGCACGAAGATTATACGAGCCTTTACGCTCAACAGTCGACGTGTGCGTAAAGTCTATTTGAGCTGCTTTTACGCTCAAGGTTATTTAACAACCACTTTACGTGGGAAGTCTATGTCAGGGCTATTTTACGCCTAATCTACTGCTTTACGCTCAGAGTACATTGGGGCTATTTTTACGCCCTATTCTCCTCCACCAGTTTGGAACGTGGTTTGCTTACGTGGCTTTCATGCCATTCTTCTCGAAGAACGTGTGTACATGCATCCTATTCTTACTGAAATGATGGAACACATGTCAACATATACAGAGGATGGCTTCAGTCGTGGGTGGCAGTTGTTAGCGTAAAGATGGAACTTTTGCTGAGTTTTTTCGCACAAAAGCCCAAGTCTATAAATAGACTTATTTTTCTCATAACACACACACAGAGACAGGGGGAGGACAGAGATCAGAACTTAGAGATTTTGATTCTCCAGAGCATTCTTCTTCAACCTTTCTTTCAGAACAGAGTGAAGCAAAGCAGGAAAGCATTCGGCCTCGCCATCAGTGCCCAAGTGCGTCGATACCTTTCTGGTGACTTAGTTCTTCCAGTTGTTCTACTTCAAGCAGTGATCTTCATCATCATCATATGGTCCAAGGAACAAAGTGATCATTTACGAATCAGACTTCCATAGCAATACTTCTCCAGAATCAAATTTGTACTTCTTGTACTTTTTCTCGTTTTATTTTCAAAAGCCAATTTCTCCAAGGCATTTTGTTAAGTGAAACACTAGTGTTTTCCCCCAAGTTGGACACCCCAAGAATATTAGTTTTGCCTCTAAGTGGTTTAGACACTTTAAATTTCATATTTTGTATTAGTGTTATGTGTGTGTAAATATATGTGTGTGTGTGGGCTTTTATATATATAGAGAGATGGGGGAAATGGGATGTGGAGTATTATTTATATATATATATGTGTGTGTATGTGTGTGTGTGTGTATATATATATATATAGAGAGTGATATATATAGAGTGATTAGAGGAGAAGAATTAGAGAGAAAGAGTTAGAAGAAGGGAGAATAGAAGGAAGAATAGAGGGTGAAAAGGAGGAGGATAGGAAGAGCAAAGCAGCAGCAGTAAGGGGGGCTAGGGGCTGCTGCCCCCCCACTGAAACAGCAGCAGCAGCAGCAGTTTAAGCAGCAGCAGCAGCAAAAGCAGCAGTAGCAACCCCCCACAAGCCCTATTTGACCCCCCCACAAACCCCTATATATATACCTATATATATACATATATATACCTATATATACACCTATATACCCTATATAAATACCCGTATAACCCTCTTAATAACCCTCCAAAATAGCCCTATGTGAGTGTGTGAGAGTGAGTCTTGAGAGTGAGTGTGAGTGTTTGTGTGAGGGTGAGTGATAGGGTAAACGGGTAAATTCAAGATACGGGATGCGGATTGTCGGTTTAACTTAAAACTTAGGTGTCTTGATAGGTACACCATACAAATGTCATATTTGAACCAATTTCAACTCGGTTGACCCAGAGTTGACTTTTTACCCAAAAGTCAACAACGAGTCAACCTTTTGTCTAAAATGGTCCAAATCCAAACTAGAGTTGACCAGTTGACCTAAAGACAACTGTTGGTCAACACTTGACCAGTTTAACCTAGGGTTGACCTAGAGTTGACCAGAGTTGACTAGTTGACTAAAAGTCAACTGTAAGTCAACTCTTGACCCCATTTGACTTGCTTTGACTAGTATGACCTAGAGTTGACTTAGTTTGACTTGGATTGACTTGACAGGACCTAATTTGACCTAGAATTCATATCATACATTAGAAATCATTCATAACTCTGTTAAACCCTAATTAACATGCAATATCTCATCTTTAGGTCTCTGATTACCACTCTGAGCATTGATATATCCTACAGCTCAGGACAGCAGGCGAGTACATTCTCTGATAGCAGTTACTTGTCTTGATATCTTCTCTACCAGCTCAGTTATAGTGTTTACTTGATTTTCGACACATTGGTGCACGGACTAGTATTGTCGAATTCCTGTCATGAGATGTCATTCTTGGATTTCTTGGGATACTGGTACTTGCTTGGTCTTGATTCTTGTACTTGTATTGACGCTGATTCTTGAAGAGGACTTGCTTCCCTCTTAGGAAATCCCGCGTCATGACGTGCCATGTACGGATCCGTATACTATTCGGGGAATGGAGAATTTTATAGATAGTGTGATCAATGTCCATCTTGAGTTACTACTTGTATCATAGCTATACCCTCACCTCACGATGGGTATAGGCTGACCTGTACTACTACTTGCTCTATAGCTTGCCATCCCGGCCGGGCCGAGTCCACGTACTTATAGCCGGTTGGCTGGAAGCCTGATCTTGACCCTTACCGATCACATTATGCTATAATATTCGAGGCACATTTTATATTTATTACATCAGTTACATGATTACAGTTCAGCTTACTTTTCCTGCATGATTCACCTTGACATGATTTTCCAGTTTACATATCCTGTTATACTTACATCTTGATATGTTCATCTTGTACTCTGTTATGATTGACTGTTAAAGCATTTGTCATTACTATGGAATTTGTTGCCAGCGTTGTACTCGTTCATTTTTCTGACAGGATACCGTTATGATATATCTAGATGACATAGATGCGGACTATTCTACCCACTATGGATATGGTCAAGACATAGACTGCGACCAGCTGACACCCTCAGAGCCAGTGGACAACAATACATCTCTCTAGAACTATTAGCTAGGTTTGTCTGGACCGCGATCCAGCTTATGTTAGACTTTTGATACATATGTTATTCGGGACCTTATGTTATGTCTTCGACTCATTTCTGGTTGTGACCTTGTTTTATTTCCGTATTCTATATTCACCATATCTATTTGATATTCGTGCCTATCTTTTCTAGTTGTCTTGTGATTGAGTTGAGATTATATACCTCCGTACGGAGATGATATGTCTTATTATATTGTGCCTAGATGCTATACTTTCTAGGAGACCTATACAGCGTCTACTACCGATTCTGCGGCGTAGGCTGGACGTAACCGCTTCTCGTGTCCCTAATCAGGGTGCGGGTCATGACACATTTTTGTGGTGGCCCATTGTCACGACCCGCACCCTGATTAGGGGCACGAGAACGTGGGTACGTCCAGCCTACGCCGCAGTATCGGCGGTAGAACGCTGTATAGGTCATCTATAACATCTAACATCTAACAACAAGATATATAAATCTGTCATCTCCGCATGGAGGTATAATATAACATCTCAACTCTATATCTCAAACACAAGTCTAGGAAAGATAGAGCATGATATGGAATCAGATGAAAAGAAGGAACTGAATATAAATAGAGTTATCACACCACAAAAAGTAGATGTCCAACACAAGTAAGTACAAGACCTGAAATATAACTAAGTCACGACTAACAATCGGAACAATCCGATACAAAATAAAAAATATAAATACTAGACTAGACTAGACTAGGCACCCTCTACTGAGCTAGATGCTCCTCAGGCTCCTGAAGGTCACCCTCATGTGTCCCATAGAAGGTAGGACAGTCACCATCATCATCTGTAATATTTTCAACAGGTCCAGTCAGGACAGGAACGAGCACAATATATCTCACGCAGTTCATATCATGTTGGAAAATGTAAAGCATGCAAAGAGTAAGATACATGGACTATAAAGAAATATATATAAAAATGAGAGAGATTTGATAACTGAAAATATCTATATATATGATAAGTAAGAACTGTAGGTAACATGTGATTTAGAGCATGAGATGGTTATATAAATGGGTTAGGACAATGCAAGGGTAACTCCATCATACGTGAGTGTACTATGGACATATACATGATTTCACAAGATTTCACAAGATGGGATTTTGATCACATAACCATTTCCTACTCACCCTCCCCAATCAATACACAAAGATCCAGTCAAGTTACGTTACCTTGCATAAGAGGTTTTTATCATGTTTGCTCACG
>JANAVB010036419.1:10157850-10227850 GCA_029216955.1 Iris pallida | reverse complement strand
GAAATTTTAGGGAAGTTTGCGCAAATACTGCCCCTAGGTGCTGACCAAAATTGGTCGTGTCTCGTGTCCTGTTCAGTGAGAACTGGATACGAGGTAGCAGGACAGTGTGTGTGGGTGTGCACAGCGTGTTCGTGTCCAATTTGGACACGGACACGACACTGTTTTGTGCTCAGTCAGGGTGTTGTGTGTCTTACATGTCTAGGGCTACCAAAAAATATATTTTGTTTCACAAAAACACGAAAACCATTTCTTTGAGGCATTTCAACAAACACAGTTTTTTAAACATGGATACGTATCCGATACGGACACCAAATCAAACCGACTTCCTACCAAACTTGGCCTACAGGTCCATGGTACCTAGATGCAGGCATTCATGAAGAGAAAACAGAATATTAACTATGTATGAGGGTATTTACCTATTGGTGCAATTCCAATGGAAATTAAGCTAGTAGGGGGTGTCCTTTCACTTTGATGTTGCAAATGGCCTTGTGTCCTTGCTTTCTAGCCTCCCTTAGCACCCTCAATGTTGTAGGGTCCCAATGCAAAAGACTTGGGTGAATTTAGAGCTAATTTGAAGAAGTTATGGAGGTTTGAAGGTTGAGGGAAATTTCTAGGTTTTTAATACATGTAAAATGGTATGTAAAGGATTTGATGTAGTTATATAAGATGGAGGCATGGTAGGGGGTGCCCTTGGCTGGTCATGGTAAGGGGGGTGTCCTCTTGCCTTCCTTCAAGGTGAAGGCAAGGACTTTGTGCCAAAATTGAGATCTTTTGAGGGTTTCAAGGAAAATATCACATATGTAAATATCCTAGATATTTTCCTACATTGACTAATATGTAATATCCATCCTCTAGTCTCTAGGTTAGTGGCTAACCTATAGATTAGGGTAAACTAGGTTAGGGACTCTCATGACAATAATTAAATAATAATAATTCACATAAATCCAATAAATCCAATAATTCCAATAATTCCTAGTAAATTACCAAAATACCCCTTAGGCTAAAAAGCCCTAACTTGATGTTCTAAACCTATGGCTATGCTCATATGATCATGGTTAGTCTCTAGGTTAAGTAATCTCTAAGGTTGCACTAGCAAAATATCAAAATCACAAGTCGTGGTTTTAAATAGTTTTAAAATAACTAAAAATCACCAAAAATCATAATATGGTTTAAATATCATTATTAAATAATTATAATTACAAAATTTTAAAATTACCCTTATTTTAGAAACTGGGTGCTACAAGTCTACCCTCCTTAGAAAAATTTCGTCCTCGAAATTAGAATGGTCATACTCCTTCTAGGTCAAACACCCCAACAATCACAGTCTCAAACACACAGTCCGATAATCATATGCGTCTGTCCAAAATCATGATACTCGAAATCTTCGTCATGCTAGTGAGCAAGGCTACGATATTCACAAAGTCCTTGACTAAGGTACATACCTCTAGAATCATGGTATTTAAAATTTTCGCATTGCCACATGCCTGGCCGCAAAAACCTTAAATTCCTACACCCGAGAAATACGTCCAAAATCCGACTATATGTCCTCACTATGCCAGCTAACATGACTATAGAAGTCTCTAGATCCCATAATCGAGACGACCTAGCCCATACGACTTATCTCAGAAGAAAAAATAATTCACAATGAAGTATCCGAACAAAATTTATCAACTACAAGGAACAGATAGAATCGAATTTCAAGACAGTTATAAGGAGGCAAATGCAGAAAATAGAATCGAAAAGGTTAGAACCTGCAATCAGCTCTTCCTCTGCCTGTGCATCATCGACTGCCATGGCGAAAGCTCGCCCCGGCTGGCCTCCCTTGGCCTGCTGCTGATGCTGGATAAACCTCTGCTGCTGAGTCTACAATGGTGGTCCCGTCTGCTGCCCTGTCGGAGCCCTAGCTCCTGCTGCTGCCTGAGCCAATCGTGCCAAGTTCTTGGGGCACTCCCTCAACTGATGCTCTGCTGAACCACAAAGCAAACACAGGCCCTGCCTCTTTCTGCAGTCGTCCCATCCGTGACTTTGCTTCTTACAGAAGTTACATATAGGGTACTGTTGCTGCCTGGGTGCCTGCTGGTGAAGTACATGTCCCTGGCCCTGAAGCGGCTGCTGAACTGGCCTCTGCTGTATGTGAGGGCGCTTGGCTGGCCCTGCACTAGAACTAGCCCCTAAGGTATCACTGCCCCTCTTCGGCTTGAGGTCGAAGTCCTCCTCTGCAATCTGTGCGTACATCAATATCTGATCGAACGTCGTGTCACGGCGTCCCGAGGTGCGGGTGCGCACTGCATGAATAAGTCCCCTACGGAACTTACGAGCCTTCTGCCCTTCATTCTGGATCATATCGGGAGCGAACCTGCTAAGGCGGAAGAACTCTGCTGCATACTCGTCCACCGACGAGTTCCCCTGCACTAGACCCACGAGTATACATGAATAGAGGTGTACATAAAATACAAGATGTTAGTGAAAAGCACATGACAACTGTATTTGATTCACCCCGAGGGTGATAACATAGCATGACAAGATCCATATAGTACCAATCCGTGATAATAACGTGACAGCATCAGGTAAAGTAATCTAGAGCAAGAATATAAATCCTAACAAGTATGAAATGATCAGAGAATGTACTCGCCTGTCACCCTGTATGACTGATATGAATAGATGTCCGAACTAGTGTCACAGAGTCCTATTTAGAGTAAAACAGGTCACAATATATCCACAATGGTAAAAATAGAGTATATAATACATACTACACGATTCTAGGTCAATCTGGTCAAAAGTCAACTCTTGGTCAACTCTAACAGTCAAACTAGGTCAACTTAAGTCATACTAGGTCATAAGGAGTCAACTAAGTCAAACAAGGTCAAGCAAGTCAAGGTTAGTCAAATCTAGGTCAAACTTAGACTAACTAAGATTTTTTAGGTCAAGGGTCAACTCTATATGTCAACTCTATATGGCTAACCCAAATCATGACACAACTCCTAATTATCCCACTTAACCCCATACATATCTTAAATTACAAAGGACTATCCTCATAACCATATGGTCAAACATAAATCAACTAGTTTAATAGTCTAGGGTTTAGTCAAACCTTAGTCATCAAGCCCTTTAAAGTCCATCCAAGCCATTTCTAGGTCAATTAGGTCAAGGTTTGACCTATAGTTGACTTTAGTCAACCATGGTCAACAAGGCTACCTAGGTCAACCATTCAAGAGCCAATTAGGCCAAGTATAGGGCAACCTCTTATTAGCCATAGACTAGTGACTATGACCATAGGCTAATATTTCTAGGTCACTACACATATATTCAAATATTGCTATCTATAGGTAAACCTATATCTATGTAATATACATACATAGCCCTCTATATACAATTCAATATATATATTTATATATATCTAACTAGTCATATATATTACGACATATATATACATATACTTATATATATATATATATATATATATAATATATATATATATATATATATATATATATATATATATATATATATATATATATATATATATATATGTATAAACCTATATATATAAAAAATATATATATATATATAAAAAAAAAAAAATATATATATGTATAAACCTATATATATAAAAAATATATATATATATATATATATATATATATATATATATATATAGTGGGAGAGGGAAAGAGAGAGAGGGTAATAGAGAATGAAAGGGTGTGAGAGGGTTAGAGGGCTGGGGTAGTGGTGTGTGTGTGTCACAGTGAGAGGGGGGTAGTTCTCAGAATTCTGAGAACAGAGGCACAAACACACACACACACATTACATACATATATACACACACCTATACATACCTATATATATACATATATACACTCACATACACATACACATATACCCACACTGTCATATACATATATACATACATATACAGTATATATACACGTAAATACACATATATATACATAAAAATCGATTCAAAATCCACTTTTGAAAACTGGAAAAATACTGGAAATATAGAAATACTGTGCAGTGTAGGTAAATTGGGCTAAAACCCAAATCAAGGCCAAAAACCTAGCTAATACTCTAATCTAATGGTTGGTAATCGTGCCCCCATATGTATACGTGTCGTAGGGGTCCCTAGGAGTCCACCACGACACGACACAACGTGTCCAAGAGTCAAAAACCCAAATCGGGTAAGCTTCAGACACTGTGCAGTGTCACAGCGTCGTGCACGGGTTCACGTGTGTGTGGAACACGACACACACATCCACGTGTCTCATGGTCACGTGTCCATGTTCGCCTAGGGTCAGGCTACGTGTTCCAGTGTCTGTCTCGTGTCCACGTGTCACCAGGACACGATACGAGATGCGTATCAGTCGAGAAAACTCGACTGATACACACTACTACGCGCAGCGTCGTACAGCGATGCAAGTGTCTCGTGGACACGACACGAGCCACGTGGGGCCTCGTGGTCATGTCCACGTGTAGCCCACATGTTGGGCTACACACTCGTGCAAATACGAGGTGTCCTAGTGTCGTGTCCGCACGACACGACGCACACGAAGCTGGCTCTGTGCGTGTGTGCACTGTCAGTGCACGACCAGTGCACGTGTCCTCGTGTCCTCTATACGACATGAGGTGTCGTAAAATTTTGGGAAAGTGTACGCAGACACTGCCCCTAGGTGCTGACCAAAATTGGTCGTGTCTCGTGTCCTGTCCAGTGAGAACTGGACACGAGGTAGCAGGACAGTGTGTGTGTGTGCACAGCGTGTTCGTGTCCAATTTGGACACGGACACGACACTGTTTTGCGCTCAGTCAGGGTGTTGTGTGTCCTACATGTCTAGGGCTACCCAAAAATATATTTTGTTTCACAAAAACACAAAAACCATTTCTTTGAGGCATTTCAACAAACACAGTTTTTCAATCATGGATACGTGTCCGATACGGACACCAAATCAAACCTACTTCCTACCAAACTTGGCCTACAGGTCCATGGTACCTAGATGCATGCATTCATGAAGAGAAAATAGAATATTAACTATGTATGAGGGTATTTACCTATTGGTGCAATTCCAATAGAAATCAAGCTAGTAGGGGGGTGTCCTTCCACTTTGATGTTGCAAATGGCCTTGTGTCCTTGCTTTCTAGCCTCCCTTAGCACCCTCAATGTTGTAGGGTCCCAATGCAAAAGACTTGGGTGAATTTAGAGCTAATTTGAAGAAGTTATGGAGGTTTGATGGTTGAGGGAAATTTCTAGGTTTTTAATACATGTAAAATGGTATGTAAAGGATTTGATGTAGTTATATAAGAAGGGGGCATGGTAGGGGGTGCCCTTGGCTGGTCATGGCATGAGGGGTGTCCTCTTTCCTTCCTTCAAGGTGAAGGCAAGGACTTTGTGCCAAAATTGAGATCTTTTGAGGGTTTCAAGGAAAATATCACATATGTAAATATCCTAGATATTTTCCTACATTGACTAATATGTAATATCCATCCTCTAGTCTCTAGGTTAGTGGCTAACCTCTAGATTAGGGTAAACTAGGTTAGGGACTCTCATGACAATAATTAAATAATAATAATTCACATAAATCCAATCATTCCAATAATTTCTAGTAAATTACCAAAATACCCCTTAGGCTAAAAAGCCCTAACTTGATGTTCTAAACCTATGGATAGGCTCATATGATCATGGTTTGTCTCTAGGTTAAGTAATCTCTAAGGTTGCACTAGCAAAACATCAAAATCACAAGTCGTGGTTTTAAATAGTTTTAAAATAACTAAAAATCACCAAAAATCATAATATGGTTTAAATATCATTATTAAATAATTATAATTACAAAATTTTAAAATTACCCTTATTTTAGAAACTGGGTGCTACACCCATGTAGGTCTCCGAGTTAGAGTCACAACTAGTGCGATTTTTCGTAGTGGTGCTCAACTTAGAGTGCTGCTACGAGCCTGCTATTAGAAATTTGGTCCTAGTTATTACTACTAGAATTTCTCAATCACACCTAGGAAAATTTTTGATCTTTTGATTATCATGATGACTCTCCTTGTATTAAATTAACTGTCCTTCTTTGATAATATCTTCTCATGTGCCATATTGATCTCTTTGTTTCAATTCGTCTCCAGGATGATGAAGACGCACCCGCAGGCCACTGGATCGAGTAGCTTGCACGAGAGATCTGACCAGGCTGATGAGGGGGTTCAGGAGACTGTTCCCAGTATTTCTACTATCCCGGAGGCCGTGGCAGTTGCACAGGGAGGTCTACCACCTCCACCCCATAGGGTTTCGGTCGTTGTTCCAGAGATACTGCCGCCACCACCTCTGATACCGACGGATTCACACCATATGTTCCTTCTCCTTCAGCAGATGATGGAGACGCAGCAAGCCCAGGCAGAGGCGTCGTAGCGCCAGACGGAGGCATCACACCGCCAGACTGAGATGCTGAGGCAGAGCATAGAGAACTCGCATCAGCTTGTACTGGCAGCCGTAGAGAGAGTGGCACCGGGTACGGTACAGGGCCCTACCGGCCAGCAGCCGTATCAGCAACAGTCTAGGCCAGGGACAGTATTAGACTTTAGGAAGATGAGCTCCAGAGACTTCACGGGCACGGAGGGCATCCTTTATGCAGACGATTGGCTAGAGGACGTACAGCAGAGTATGGAGCTGGCAGAGCTTCCGAGAGGACTTTGTGTCACGACCCGCACTCTAGAGTAAGGGCACGAGACGTGGGTACGTCCAGCCTACGCCGCAGTGTCGGCGGTAGAACGCTGTCTTAGGTCACAACATCTAGCAAAAATATACTAAGAAGTTTATACTCCCCGAATGGGGGTGACATAATAGAAGTAAACTCAATCACAACTAAGAAAGAAGAAGTACGATATGGTATAGAACTCAAGGAAATACAGATGATAAAATAGTCTAAGATAACATCCCAACAAATATCCAGAGTACAAATCTCAGCTACTGAATATGAAAGAATATATACAACTCAGAATCTCCAGACATAAATAAGTCTAGCTAAACAGTCTCAAGACAACATAAGTAAGATAAGGCCTAACTAAGCTAGTCTAGGCAATGGGGGTAATGTCATCAGCTAGAGCTGGGTCCTCCTGAGAGTCCAGCTCGCAAGTGTCGTCTAGGGCTGCCCCGTAGAAGGTATCCACACAGGCCTCCTCCTCGTCCTCTGTAATATTTTCAACAATACATCTCAACAAATTATAGCAGGTTAGAAAATATAAACATAATGTAGAGTAAGATACATGAAACTGAAAGGAAGTACATGATGTAAAAGAAGAGAACTGTATGTAAATAGCTACTGTATATAGAGAACTAATAGTGGCTAGTGATGTAGAGTACAGGATAACACATGTGAACAGAACAGATTTGTACATGATCTACACTAAAGAGTTTCACATGATCTACACTACTATGGAATTGTTCACATGACTACTAGCACTCCTCCGTTTTCCCCAATCAATACACAAGGATCTAAGCAGGTTATGTTATTATACATGATATCATATGGGGGCCCATGAAAGGGTGCACATGATAGTATACATGAGGGCTCCGTGAACATGAGAGTACATGATTCACAGGAGTGTACATGTATGGTAAAAGCACAGGAGTACATGATGAAAGTGAAACGCACATGACACAATGTACCCGATGCTCCCGAGGGGGATAACATCGCATGAAGAGATCCATATAGTACTAATCCATGATAATGTCGTGACAGCATCAAGTAAAGTAATCTAAAGCAGGAAAATAATTCTAAGCAGGATATGAAATGATCAGATCAGAATGTACTTGCCTGGTATCTGAGTGTCCAACTGAAATGTACTATCCGAGGAGAGGTGTCTGGCTCCTAATCAGAACAGCACAAGTCACAACAAGTCCAAAATGGTATAATGAAGTCCTACTATGCATTCTACATAATTCTAGGTCAATCTAGACCAAAGTCAACTCTTGGTCAACTCTGGTCAACCCTAGAAGTCAAACTAGGTCAACCAAGTCAAGCCAAAGTCAAACTAGTCTATACTAGTCTATTCTAGGCTACACAAGTCTAATCTAGGCTCACTAGTCAAGCAGACACACACATAGGCCATAGGCTATATCATGCCTATAAGCCAAACCATAAACACATGACCATATGACAATATTTATCTCTAAAATAATATAATACACATATATATTGATACATACACACAGATGTATTATATATGATACTTGTATGTATATCTCAAATACATATATATATATATATATATATATATATATATATATATATATATATATAGAAAAAGGGGGGCACATATGCTCATGTGTCATGTGTGTGTGTGTGTGTGTGGAAGACATGTGTGTACAAGAGGGCATGTGTGTTCAAGTTTGTGTGTGAGAGACACTGAAAACAGTGAGACAGTCCAACATGGACAGTGTAGTGTACATGACAGTTAACTAATGAAATCAACATTTATTTAAGAATTCAGTTAAAATGGAAATAACCAACTCAACACCCATTTCAAAAAGGAAAGGAAATCAGTTGGCATGAAGGAA
Source organism: Iris pallida (assembly GCA_029216955.1). NCBI lineage: Eukaryota > Viridiplantae > Streptophyta > Magnoliopsida > Asparagales > Iridaceae > Iris > Iris pallida. Next base: position 10,219,307 of record JANAVB010036419.1, on the reverse strand, counting down.
AAAGGAAATCAATAGGCTAGAACAATCTCAGTTTAACAGTCTCAAAACAATACTCAGGTTTTACATTGAAGAACCATTAATTCAGTTCAAATAGGAAGAAACCCATTTCTCAGCAAACCAATTCGAATGTAACTTGAACAATTCTCAGTTTAAAGAATCAAGCCATTACAATACAGTGAAATGAAAAGGAAAGGAACTCAGATTAATACATTGAAAATCATTTCACAGTTCATTAAAACTCAGTTCACAAAATACTGTTTTCAGTCCAGATATTTCACTCCCAGATTTTAGCTCTAAACCATACCAATTCAACCCCAAATTCGACACACAATTAGAACACATATAGGAGCACTTCATTGAGGTTTTAAATCATGCAATTAATAGTTTAAAATAGGTTAAATAGATGTCAAAATTCAAAAATGAAAATCTGGAAATAGAAGGAAATAGGGACTGTTATTAAGGATATCAGGAAATTGGGTAAATTGAGAATTGATCAACAAAATTAAACTAAAATGCAAATTCAATGGTTGGTAATAATTCTAGGGTTTGTGTACGTGTCATACAATGTGTTTGTGTCCACCCAAGTGGACATAAACGTGTCCAAATAGTCCCGAACCCAAAATAGTGCAACATAGGACCAATCCTCGTGCACGTGTTCCCAGTGCTCGTGCACACGACACGACACGACACAGATCTCGTGGTCGTATCCCAGTATCAAGTAGGACTAGGGCTAGGGCTAGGACACCCTGATTTGTGTTCTCGACACGCGTGGGTGCGTCACGACACGCGTATCAGTGTCAAGAATCAACAGTAGCCGATTCAGTAAAAAACCTGTACACGGCTTCGTGCGTGTCCGACAGGACACGAGAGGCCCTAAGACTTGACACACGTGGTGTCAGTCATAGCCCCACTGTGTGTGTCAAGTGTCGTGTGTCTTGGTGTCGTGTCCAGCACGAAAAAGGCCTCGAGTAGCAGGGGATCAATACTGCTAGCGCGTGCGAGTGCAACAGCGTGTGCACGTGTCCAACCCGACACGATGCGACACAAAAACACTCCCAGTCTAAAAGAAATACGTAAGCAACATCAAATTATAATTTCCTATTCATTTACTTTCTAGAAATTAAATCGAAATGCCCATTGGGGCATTTCGTCAAACACTTAGGCCTAGGGTCGGATACGTGTCCAATACAGACACGAAATGGTTCCACCTGGACACGAAATCAATTCCTATGGCTAGGGGACACTTAGGGCTAGGTCTACATACAAAGAAATCCAGAAATTAATAGAGTTTACATAGATTTACCTATTGGTGACCAAAAGCAAGAAAAGCCTCAAATGGGGGGGGGTTCCTCTTGCTAGCAAACTTCTCCAAATTGATATGAATCTGAGAAAATCATATACCAACAGCAAGAAAACTATATTTAGAACCTATTGAAATTTGTTTGAGGAAAAAAGGAGCTAAAATGGAATTTCTATGGATTTGTGAAAATGGAAACTCACCTTTTCCAAAACTTGTAAAATTCTAAGGAGGCTAGCCCTAATTTCTAGGAGACTATTTATAGGGGAGAATCCCTAGGACTAGGTTAAGTGGCCGGCCACATGTGGATTAGGGCTAGGTTAGGTTCACATGGCTAATGGGTTGGGCTTAGTCATTAATCAATGTTTCAGAATCACAAGTCATGACTTGTGACCAAAAGCTTTCTATTCTAATCTCTATATTCCTAATTGATTCTAGTAACTAGAGTATGGTTAACTTAACTTAACCTAGGGTCTCATAATCTAACCAAGTCCAAACTCAACTAGGGTTAGGTTACTAAGTCAAAGCTAGTCAAAGTCAACCTAGTCAACCCTCATTCAAACAATTCCAAAATAATTCCTAAAAATTCCCATAAATTCAAATAAATTCAAATAACCCCAAAAATGACAAAAATACCCTCAAACTAGAAATGGGGTAGTGACAAATCTACCCTTCTTAAAAGAATTTTGTCCTCAAAATTGAAAGGCGAAATGCAACTGATGAGAAGGATAGAAAGTATACCTCACGGTCCAAAAAATATGGGTATCGCTCGCGCATCTCATCCTCCCGCTCCCAGGTAGACTCTCCTGGAGAATGATGTCTCCATGCGACGCGTACCAAGGGTATCACCTGGTTCCTCAGAACCTTCTCCCGTCGATCCAGAATCTCTACTGGCTGCTCTGGATAGCTGAGAGAAGGTCTAACCTCAATCTCCGAATGATCGAGCACATGGCTAGGATCAGCCATGTACCGTCTCAACTGTGATACATGGAATACGTCGTGGACCCCCACTAGTGCAGGCGGCAAGTCTAGCCTGTATGCCACGTCACCGACTCTCCCGCTGATAACGAAAGGGTCGATGAAGCGCGGGCTAAGCTTCCCGCCTCCACCAAAACGTATCGTACCACGAGTCGGAGATATCCTCAAGAAAACCTGATCTCCAACCTAATCACAAGCAAGGTCTCAATTAATTATGATAAACAAACATGATTAATAAAACACAACAATCAAACCTAAATCTAATCCTACTCTAATCTGTACCTCAAACTCCAAGGGCCTCCGGTGGCTATCGGCCCAGTGCCGATGTCTGTCCTGCACCATGCGAAGTCTGTCCCTGATGAGCTTCACCTTCTCGTCTGCATTGACAACCATCTCTGGCCCCAGTAAATCTCATCCACCAACATCATCCCAAGATAAGGGTGTACGACACCTACGCCCGTACAGAGCCTCGAAAGGTGACATCTCAATGCTGGCCTGGAAACTGTTGTTGTAAGCAAACTCTACCAAATGTAGATGATCCTTCCAGGAACCTCCAAAGTCTAGGACGCACGTCCGCAGCATATCCTCAAGTGTCTGAATAGTCCTCTCTGACTGTCCGTCCGTCTGGGGGTGGTATGCAGTACTAAACTTGAGCTGAGTGCCCAAGCTGGTCTGCAGACTCCTCCAGAAATGGAAAGTAAAGCGACTATCTCGATCTGAGATGATGCTGACCGAAACCCCGTGAATCCTGACTATCTGCCGTATATACATCTCCGCCAGCCTCTCTGTAGACGTCCCCACCTTGAATGGCAAGAAGTGGGCCGATTTGGTCAACCTGTCAACGATGACCCAAATCGCGTCCTTTCCTCCTGGTGTACGCGGCAATCCTGATACGAAGTCCATAGTAATATGCTCCCATTTTCACTCGAGAATAGGCAGCGGCTGCAACAATCCACTGGGCCTCTACCTCTCTACCTTGACCTGCTGACAGACCAAGCACCTAGCCACGAAGCGAGCCACCTCCCGCTTCATCTCGGACCACCAAACATGCTCCCTCAGATCTCGATACATCTTGTTGGCACCAGGGTATATAGAGTACTGAGATCTGTGGGCCTCCTGCAAAACCTGCTCCCTGAGCTCTCCGCTGGGCACACATAACCTGGAACCATGCCTCAAGGTACCATCCTCTGCAAGAGAAATCTCGCCGTCTAGCAATCCTGCTTGAACCTGCTCTCGGAGACACCGCAGAGCAACGTCCTCAAACTGTGCCGACTTGATCCTCTCCACCAAGTCTGACTGAATCTGTATGCCCCATATCTGCATCTGCACTCCGGACACGATCACCTCAATCCTAAGGCTCTCCAAGTCTGCAAGCAAATGCCGATCAATGGTCAAACACATGGCTGTCGAATACCTACTCAAGGCATCGGCAACCACGTTGGCCTTCCCTGGGTGATACTGAAGTAGGATGTCAAAGTCCTTCATCAACTCTAGCCATCTGCGCTGCCTCATGTTCAGCTCCTTCTGAGTGAACACATACTTTAAGCTCTTGTGATCTGTAAAAATCTCCACCCTCTCCCCATACAGATAATGCTTCCATAACTTCAGAGCAAATATCACCGCTGCCAGCTCCAGGTCATGGGTAGGGTATTTCTTCTCATGGGGACGTAATTGCCTGGAAGCATAGGCAATCACCTTCCCATGCTGCTGTAAGACACAACCCAGCCCCTTCCCTGAAGCATTACTATAAATAGTGAATCCACCTGATCCTGAAGGTAATGTCAGAATTGGAGCTATCGTAAGCCGCTTCTTCAACTCATCAAAAGCTGCCTGACACTCCTCTGACCAAACGAACTCAGCATCCTTCCGGGTCAACCGAGTCAACGGTTCTGCAACCCGGGAGAAATCTTGCACAAATCTTTGATAATATCCTGCCAGCCCCAGGAAACTCCTGATCTCTGCAACTGAAGTCGGCGCTGCCCATGCCTCAACTGCTACAATCTTCTTGGGGTCAACTGAGATACCATCTCCAGTCACCACATGCCCCAAAAAGTCCACTCGGTCCAAGAAGAACTCACACTTGGAGAGCTTCCCGTAAAGTTGCTCCCTACTGAGAGTCTCCAGCACTATCCTCAAATGCTCCTCGTGCTCCTCCTCAGTCTTGGAATATATCAAGATGTCGTCAACGAGCACCGCCACAAACTGATCCAGGTACTGGTGGAACACCTTATTTATTAGGTTCATGAACACTGCTGGTGCATTGGTTAGCCCAAACGACATAACCAAAAACTCAAACTGCCCGTACCGCGTCCTGAAAGCGGTCTTGGGAATATCCTCCCCTTCACCTTCACCTGGTGATATTCCGACCTCAGATCAATCTTGGAAAATACCCGAGCTCCGCTCAACTGGTCAAAAAGATCGTCGATCCGCGGCAGTGGGTATCTGTTCTTGATCGTGAGGTTGTTGAGTGCCCTGTAGTCAATACACATCCGTACTGACCCATCCTTCTTCGGCACAAACAACACTGATGCACCCTATGGCGACGAACTCGAGCGGATGAAGCCCTTGTCCTCCAGCTCATCTACCTGCTTCTTCAGCTCCACCAATGCACTATTGTTCACCCGATAGACACGCTGAGAGATGGGTTCTGCTCCTGGAACCAAGTCTATCGAGAACTCAATGTCTCTGTCTGGTGGCAATCCAGGCAACTCCTCTGGGAAAAACATCTATATACTCTGCTATCAAGGGGAGTGGAATCGCCTGCTCCTCGACCGAGACTCCGCAGAAGACTCCACTGCTCTGTTCTGCCTGACGTCTGGAGTACTCGAACTCTGGCTCCCCCGGTGCTCTGAAGAGAACTCTACCCCCTCTGCAATTAATGCTGGCGTGGTGCCTGCTCAACCAATCCATACCGAGTACTATATCGTAATTCGGCAATGGCATTACGAGCAGGCTCACCTCCAACTCGCGGCTTTCTAAAACTACACTCCGACCCTTACAAACATCACTCACGAGGATAATGCCACCCCTGGTCGTGATCTTGTAAGTCCTAGGCAATGATTAAGCTACGATACCGTGTCTAATCGTAAAAGATACTGATATGAAGCTATACGAAGCACCAGAATCGAATAATACAAAAGCTGGACTGGAGTCGAGAAGAATTGAACCTGCGATCAGCTCTCCGATGGCCTCCGCATCCTCTGCTGCCATGGCGAATTCTTGCCCCTGCTGGCCTCCCCTGGCCTGCTGCTGGTGCTGGACGAACCTCTGCTGCTGTGTCGGCAGGGCTGGTCCCCTCTGCTGGCCTGCTGGAGCCCTGGCTCCTCCTCCCTAGGCTGCTCGTCCCCCAGACCTAGCACAATCCCTCAGCTGGTGATCTATCGCTCCGTAAAGAAGGCACTTCCCGAGCCTCTTCCTCCGATCGTTCCATCCATGTCCTGGCTTCTTGCAGAATGTGCAACTGACTGTCTGCTGCCTGGGTGCCTGATGCTGAAACTGCTGCTGGTGAACTGGCCTCTGCTGGATCGGCTGCGGCTAGAACTGCCTTGGCTGCTGGTGCTGAAAGTGGGGCCTCTTGGCCTGGCCTCCGCTGCTGCTGCCCCCAACTGGGTCTCGCCCCCTCTTGAGCCTAAGCTCAAGATCATCCTCAGCCAATAAGGCTTCCGTCAAGATCTCCTCGAATGTGGCATCCATGTTGCCCTTGGTCAGGGACTTGACCTCCTTGACCAGACCCTTTCGGAACCTCTGGGCCTTCGCCATTTCGCTCAAGCCCTCTACGAACCTGCCGAGGCGGCCAAACTCCCCAGCGTACTCCTTCACTGAAAGGCTCCCCTGGACTAGGCTCTTGAACTGCGACTCTAAGGCTCTGAGCTCTGAATCTGGAAAGAACTTCTTCTTAAAGAAGCCCTTGAACTCCTCCCAAGTCTGCCCAGCTACCCCCACCCTGGGGTCTTACTGATACGAGGTGCGAGCAAGATCTCGCATCCGGCTAGCTGCTGCCTCGATCTGGAGATCTTTCGGTATCCGGGCCAGGCGAAAGATCTCCTATATATGCTCGATCCACTCATCAGCATATAGAATCCCCTCTGTCCCCAGGAAGTCTCTGGGGCGCATCTTCTGGAACTGCTCTATCCCCGGTGTCCTCGGCTGATGGACCACTGGGGAGCTGCGACCGTCGTAAGGGCCAACTCCATGCCCCTGTCCTGTCGAGCCTGCTGCCGGTCCATGAACTGCTGGAAATATGCGAACATCTGTGCCGCATCCACGTGTCCTGTAGACGACGGCTGCTGGAAGGGCTCCTCTGCGATGACCGGGTCCTGCCTCCGAGCCGGTGGAGGCATACCCCCTGCTGCTGCTGCTGGAGCCTCAATACGAGCAGAGGTGGCAGGAGCTGCAGTCTCCTATCTCTGCTGAACTGGCTGAGAGGTAGCAGATCCCTCTATAGCATCCCCATGAATGGTACGCTGCGACCGAGTCTCTACCATCCTGAAGATAGACCAAACAAGAGTATCAATTTCTGAGAAAGAAGCGATATAACAATGGCGGACAATTAAAATTCAAAAGGATCAGCTAACAATAAGGATTTAGATGGCAATAAAAGAATTTTTCCTAATGTGATTGAGTACCTTAAAAATTAATGTCCTACATCCTACTGCAGGCTGTAGTGATACTCTAGTTCGAATACCACTGCACTTCTAGTCTAGACCTGCATAGGCTACCACTAAAAATGTGTCACGACCCGTACCCTAGAGTAAGGGCACGAGACGTGGGTACGTCCAGCCTACGTCGCAGTGTCGACGGTAGAACGATGTCCTAGGTCACAACATCTAGCAATAATATACTAAGCAATTTATACTCCCCGAATGGGGGTGGCATGATAGAAGTAAACTCAATCACAACTAAGGAAGAAGAAGCACGATATGATATAGAACTCAAGGAAATACAGATGATAAAATAGTCTAAGATAACATCCCAGCAAATATCCAGAGTACAAATCTCAGCTACTGAATATGAAAGAATATATACAACTCAGAATCTCCAGACAGAAATAAAGTCTAGCTAAACAGTCTCAAGACAACATAAGTAAGATAAGGCCTAACTAAGCTAGTCTAGGCAATGGAGGTAATGTCATCAGCTAGAGCTGGGTCCTCCTGAGAGTCCAGCTCGCAAGTGTCGTCTAGGGCTGCCCCGTAGAAGGTATCCACACAGGCCTCCTCCTCGTCCTCTGTAATATTTTCAACAGGTCCACTCAGGACAGGAGCGAGTACAATACATCTCAACAAATCATAGCAGGTTAGAAAATATAAACATGCAGTAGAGTGAGATACAAGAAACTGAAAGGAAGTACATGATATAAAAGAAGAGAACTGTATGTAAATAGCTACTGTATATAGAGAACTAATAGTGGCTAGTGATGTAGAGTACAGGATAGCACATGTGAACAGAACAGATTTGTATATGATCTACACTAAAGAGTTTCACATGATCTACACTACTATGGAATTGTTCACATGACTACTAGCACTCCCCCGTTTTCCCCAATCAATACACAAGGATCTAAGCAGGTTATGTTATTATACATGATATCACATGGGGGCCCATGAAAGGGTGCATATGATAGTATACATGAGGGCTCCGTGAATATGAGAGTACATGATTCACAGGAGTGTACATGTATGGTAAAAGTACAGGAGTACATGATAAAAGTGAAACGCACATGACACAATGTACCCGATGCTTCCGAGGGGGATAACATCGCATGAAGAGATCCATATAGTACTAATCCGTGATAATGTCGTGACAGCATCAAGTAAAGTAATCTAAAGCAGGAAAATAATTCTAAGCAGGATATGAAATGATCAGAGAATGTACTCGCCTGGTATCTGAGTGTCCAACTGAAAAGTACTGTCCAAGGAGAGGTGTCTGGCTCCTAATCAAAACAGCACAAGTCACAACAAGTCCAAAATGGTATAATGAAGTCCTACTATGCATTTTACATGATTCTAGGTCAATCTAGACCAAAGTCAACTCTTGGTCAACTTTGGTCAACCCTAGAAGTCAAACTAGGTCAACCAAGTCAAACCTAAGTCAAACTAGTCTATACTAGTCTAACTAGTCTATTCTAGGCTACACAAGTCTAATCTAGGCTCACTAGTCAAGCAGACAAACATATAGGCCATAGGCTATATCATGCCTATAAGCCAAACCATAAACACATGACCACATGACAATATTTATCTCTAAAATAATATAATACACATATATATTGATACATACACACTGATGTATTATATATGATACTTATATATATATATATATATATATATATATATATATATATATATATATATATATATATATATATATCTCAAATACATATATATATATATATATATATATATATATATATATATATATATATATATATATATATATATATACATACATATATATAGAGAAAAAGGGGGGCACATGTGCTCATGTGTCATGTGTGTGCAAGGGCATGTGTGTTCAAGTGTGTGTGTGAGAGACACTGAAAACAGTGAGACAGTCCAACATGGACAGTGTAGTGTACATGACAGTTAACTAATGAAATCAACATTTATTTCAGAATTCAGTTAAAATGGAAAGAACCAACTCAACACCCATTTCAAAAAGGAAAAGAAATCAGTTGGCATGAAGGAAAAAGGAAATCAATAGGTTAGAACAATCTCAGTTTAACAGTCTCAAAACAATACTCAGGTTTTACATTGAAGAACCATTAATTCAGTTCAAATAAAAAGAAACCCATTTCTCAGCAAACCAATTCGAATGTAACTTGAACAATTCTCAGTTTAAAGAATCAAGCCATTACAATACAGTGAAATGAAAAGGAAAGGAACTCAGATTAATACATTGAAAATCATTTCACAGTTCATTAAAACTCAGTTCACAAAATACTGTTTTCAGTCCAGATATTTCACTCCCAGATTTTAGCTCTAAACCATACCAATTCAACCCCAAATTCGACACACAATTAGAACATATATAGGAGCACTTCATTGAGGTTTTAAATCATGCAATTAACAGTTTAAAATAGGTTAAATAGATGTCAAAATTCGAAAATGAAAATCTGGAAATAGAAGGAAATGGGGACTGTTATTAAGGATATCAGGAAATTGGGTAAATTGAGAATTGATCAACAAAATTAAACTAAAATGCAAATTCAATGGTTGGTAATAATTCTAGGGTTTGTGTACGTGTCATAAAATGTGTTTGTGTCCACCCAAGTGGACACAAACGTGTCCAAACAGTCCCGAACCCAAAACAGTGCAACACAGTACCAATCCTCGTGCACGTGTTTCCAGTGCTCGTGCTCACGACACGATACGACACAGATCTCATGGTCGTGTCCCAGTGTCGAGTAGGACTAGGGCTAGGGCTAGGACACCCTGATTTGTGTTCTCGACACGCGTGGGTGCGTCACGACACGCGTATCAGTGTCAAGAATCGACAGTAGCCGATTCAGTAAAAAACCTGTGCACGACTTCGTGCGTGTTCGACACGACACGAGAGGCCCTAAGACTTGACACACGTGGTGTCAGTCATAGCCCCACTGTGTGTGTCAGGTGTCGCATATCCTGGTGTCGTGTCCAGCACGAAAAAGGCCCCGAGTAGCAGGGGATCAATACTGCCAGCGCGCGCAAGTGCAACAGCGTGTGCACGTGTCCAACCCGACACGATGCGACACAAAAACACTCCCAGTCCAAAAGAAATACGTAAGCAACATCAAATTATAATTTCCTATTTATTTACTTTCTATAAATTAAATCGAAATGCCCATTGGGGCATTTCATCAAACACTTAGGCCTAGGGTCGGATACGTGTCCGATACGGACACGAAATGGTTCCACCTGGACACGAAATCAATTTCTATGGCTAGGGGACACTTAGGGCTAGGTCTACATGCAAAGAAATCCAGAAATTAATGGAATTTACATAGATTTACCTATTGGTGACCAAAAGCAAGAAAAGCCTCAAATGGGGGGGTTCCTTTTGCTAGCAAACTTCTTCAAATTGATATGAATCTGAGAAAATCCTGTACCAACAGCAAGAAAACTATATTTAGAACCTATTGAAATTTATTTGAGGGAAAAAGGAGCTAAAATGGAATTTCTATGGATTTATGAAGATGGAAACTCATCTCTTTCCAAAACTTGTGAAATTCTAAGGAGGCTAGCCCTAATTTCTAGGAGACTATTTATAGCGGGGAATCCCTAGGACTAGGTTAAGTGGCCGGCCACATATGGATTAGGGCTAGGTTAGGTTCACATGGCTAATGGGTTGGGCTTAGTCATTAATCAATGTTTCAAAATCACAAGTCATGACTTGTGACCAAAAGCTTTCTATTCTAATCTCTATATTCCTAATTGATTCTAATAACTAGAGTATGATTAACTTAACTTAACCTAGGGTCTCATAATCTAACCAAGTCCAAACTCAACTAGGGTTAGGTTACCAAGTCAAAGCTAGTCAAAGTTAACCTAGTCAACCCTCATTCAAACTATTCCAAAATAATTCCTAAAAATTCTCATAAATTCAAATAAATTCTAATAAATTCAAATAACCCCAAAAATGACAAAAATACACTCAAACTAGAAATGTGGTAGTGATACTTTAGATTTCGGCCGTAGCCAGCCGATTTTTCGACATCGGCTGACATGGTACCGCACGGATCCTCATGCGTCGGTGAGAGGGCTGTCATTGGAGAACTTTTAGAGGCTCTTCAAGGAGAAGTTCTTCCCGGACGTGGCTCTCACAGCTTTGGAGGGCCAGTTTGTGGATCTAGTGCAGGGGAACTCGTCGGTAGACGAGTATGCAGCAGAGTTCTTCCGCCTTAGCAGGTTCGCTCCCGATATGATCCAGGATGAGGGGCAGAAGGCTCGTAAGTTCCGTAGGGGACTTATTCAGGCAGTGCGCACCCGCACTTCGGGTCATCGTGATATGACGTTCGATCAGATATTGATGGACGCACAGATTGCAGAGGAGGACTTCGGCCTCAAGCCGAAGAGGAGCGGTGATACCATAGGGACGAGTTCCCGTACGGGACCGGCCAAGCGTCCCCACATTCAGCATCAGCAGAGGCCATTTCAGCAGCAGCATCAGGCACCAGCCCGTGCCTAACAGCAGCAGGGTCAGGAGCAGAGGCAGATCCAGCAGTGTGCTTTCTGCGGAAAGACGGGGCACAACAAAGACGTATGTAGGAGGAGGTTAGGCGCTTGCCTATTCTGCAGAGGGATCGACCACCGGTTGAAGGGCTGTCCTGTTTAAACAGCCAAGGGAGGCCAGGACAGGGCACTAACAGGACCGACAGTTCGGCCAAAGGGTCAGCCACTCCAGACACAGCAGCAGAATTAAGTTCGTCCAGCATCCGAGGGCACCCCAGGACAGAGCCTTTCTACTAGCAGTGGAGGAGTTTGAGCCCGAGTCAGATGTTGTGGCAGGTCATGTTCTCCTCGATTCCTTTCCTGCTTTTGCCTTGTTTGATTTTGGTGCCATGTACAGTTTTGTGTCTATTTTTTTTGCTCTTAGACACAACATTATTGCTGAATATTTGGGTAGGACTTGCAAGATTATGACCGGGGAAGGCATTATCCTGGTTAATAATGTTTGCAAAGGGCGAAGAGTTACCCTGGGAGGCCGGGACTTGAGTGCGTGTCTGCTCGTAATGCCCCTTCCGAGGTACGATATGGTACTCGGTATGGATTGGTTGAGCAGGCATCATGCTAGTATAGGTTGTAGAGGAGGTAGAGTTCTTTTTAGGCTGTCGGAAGAGCCAGAGATCGAGTTTGCTCGAGGAGCAGCGAAGCTGGAGGTTGGATTCTGTGGAGCTTTGTTGGCGGGGCAGGACTTGCCACATCCGTTGATAGTTGAGTTCTCGGATGTCTTTTCCGAGGAGTTACCGGGGATGTCGCCAGACAAGGATATTGAGTTCTCTATAGACTTGGTGTCGGGCGCCGAGCCTATTTCACAGCACGTGTATAGGGTCAACAACAGCGAGTTGATAGAGCTGAAGAAGCAAGTCGACGAGCTGCAGGACAAGGGGTTTATCAGATCCAGTTCTTCGTCGTGGGGAGCGTCAGTCCTGTTTGTACCAAAGAAGGACGGTACGGCCTGTATGTGTATTGATTACCGGGCGCTCAACAACCTCACTATCAAGAATAGATACCCTTTGCCGAGGATCGACGATTTGTTCGATCAGCTAAGTGGGGCGAAGGTATTTTCGAAGATAGACTTGAGGTCCGGGTATCACCAGCTGAAGGTGAGGCGAGATGACATTTCGAAGATGGCATTTTGGACTCGGTACGGCCAGTACGAGTTTACAGTGATGCCATTTGGGTTGACCAATGCTCCAGCGGTGTTCATAAACTTGATGAACAAGGTATTCCATCAGTACCTTGACAAGTTCATGGTGGTCTTCATAGATGATATCTTGATCTATTCAAAGATGCAGGAGGAGCATGAGGAGCATTTAAGAGTTGTGTTAGAGACTCTGAGGAGGGAGCAACTCTACGGGAAGCTTTCGAAGTACGAGTTCTTCTTGGACCAGGTCGAGTTCTTAGGTCATGTTGTGACCGAGCACAGGATCTCAGTGGACCAGAAGAAGATTTTAGCAGTTGAGTCTTGGTATACGCCCAGTTCAGTTGTCGAGGTTCGGAGCTTTCTGGGTTTGGCTGGCTATTATTGGAAGTTCATCCAGGACTTCTCGCAGATTGCAGAGCCGATGACTAGACTCACCAGGAAGGACGTGGAGTTCGTCTGGACTGATGAGTGTCAGGCTGCATTCGATGAGCTGAAGAAGAGGTTGACCTCAGCTCCGATCTTGACCTTGCCATCTGGGTTAGGTGGTTTCTCGATCTACAGCGATGCTTCAAGAAAGGGCTTGGATTGTGTTCTTCAGCAGCACGGGAAGGTGATTGCCTATACATCTAGGCAGTTACGTCCTCATGAGAAGAACTATCCTACTCATGATCTGGAGTTGGCCGCGGTTATTTTTGCTTTGAAGTTATGGAAGCATTACCTGTACGGAGAGCGAGTTGAGATCTTCACATATCACAAGAGCTTGAAGTACGTGTTCACTCAGAAGGAGATGAACATGCAACAGACGTGGTGGTTAGAGCTGATGAAGGACTTCGATATATCACTGCAGTACCATCCGGAGAAGGCCAAAGTAGTTGCAAATGCCTTGAGCAGGTATCCAGTAGCTATGTTCTTGACGACAGATCGTCAACTTTTGGTCGACCTGGATAGTTTGGGTATCGAGGTCATCATTCCGGGCGTTGAGATCCAGATATGGGGTTTGTAGATTCAGTCTGAGCTGATGGATAGAGTCAGGTCAGCGCAGTATGATGATGTTGTCCTGAAGAGCATCAGGGAGCAGGTGCGGACGGATTTGCTCGACGATTTCTCTTTAGCCGAAGATGGGTCGTTGCGGCACGGTACTAGGCTGTACGTTCCGTATGGAGAGCTTCGAAAGGAGGTTCTTCAGGAGGCGCATCGCTCTCAGTATTCTATGCATCCTGGAGCCAACAAGATGTATAGGGACCTGAGAGAGCACGTGTGGTGGTATGGAATGAAGCGCGAGGTAGCTCAGTTTGTATCTCGTTGCCTTGTGTGTCAGCAGGTGAAGGCCGAGAGACAGAGACCAGGTGGATTACTACAGCCGCTACCCATTCTCGAGTGGAAGTGGGAGCACATCACCAGAGACTTTGTATCTGGACTTCCACGATCGCCAGGAGGGAAAGACGCGGTTTGGGTCATCGTTGATAGATTGACCAAATCGGCCCACTTTTTGCCTTTCAAAGTGGGTTTGTCTACGGAGAGGCTGGCAGAGCTGTACGTTCGTCAGATCGTGAGATTGCACGAAGTTCCGGTGAGCATAGTCTCTGATCGGGATAGTCGTTTTACTTCCCACTTTTGGAGGAGTTTGCATACTAGCTTGGGCACAAAGCTCAAGTTTAGTACCGCTTATCACCCCCAGACAGATGGGCATTCAGAGAGGACCATTCAGACGCTGGAGGATATGCTTCGCACATATGTGTTAGATCTCGGGGGTTCTTGGGAGGACCATCTTCACCTGGTAGAGTTTGCTTACAACAACAGCTACCAGGCCAGTATAGAGATGTCGCCATTCGAGGCTCTATATGGACGAAGATGCCGTACTCCTTTGTCTTGGGACGATATCGATGAGAGGGTGCTTCTTGGGCCGGAGAAGGTTGTGGATGCGGCCGAAAAGGTCAGGTTGATTAGAGACAGACTTCGGGTGGCTCAGGATAGGCAGTGGCATTGGGCCGATAGTCACCGGAGACCGTTAGAGTTCGAAGTTAGTTTCAGTTTCCTATCGTATTTGTTTGTGATTGTTGTTTAGTTTATGTGCTGAGTTTTGTCTTATGTCTAGGCTGGTGACATGGTGTTTCTGAGGATATCCCTGAAATGTGGCACGATTCGCTTTGGCGGAGGTTGGAAGCTTAGTCCGTGCTACATCATACCTTTCACCATCATAGAGAGGATCGGTGCAGTAGCCTACCGACTGGACTTGCCGCCTACGCTCGAGGGAGTGCACAACTTGTTCCATGTATCTCAGCTGAGGCTGTACGTAGCAGATCCTAGCCATGTATTAGACCATTCAGCGATACAGGTGGGACCTACTCTCAGCTATCCAGAACAGCCAGTGGAGATTCTGGATCGCAGGAAGAATGTGCACCAGAACCGGGTCATACCCTTGGTTCATCTTGCATGGAGACATCACTCTCTAGGTGAGTCTACCTGGGAGAGGGAGGACGACATGCGGGAGCACTTTTCTTACCTTTTCGAACCCTGAGGTATAAGTCTATTTCTTTACTTTCTGCTTGTGATTCTTGTGTTGTTGTCTTCAATTTCGAGGACGAAATTTTTTTAAGGTGGATAGACTTGTCACCCTCACTTTTCCAAGATAGGGGTAAAATAGTAATTTTCCATTTTTAAATATTTTGGGATTTTTTATTTAATGAATGTTAATATTTAATGATTATAGGAGTCGGGTTCGAATTTCATCTCATTCCGACTTTTTTTCGGGATTCCGGGGAATTTCGACTTAAGTTGTGCTTAACACATTAATTAGCCATCGCCCAACAATCTCATCATTTAGGTCTAGGAGTTTGGTCTAATCCCACATGAGTGGTTAGACCTAATTATGATATTTATTTGGTCATTTCTAACCCCCAAACCCTAATAGCATCTAAACCTCCATAAAGTAAAGGAGAGGGGCAAACTTGTAATTATACAAGGGGACAAATATCCCCCTTATATGGCAGCCACCCCCTCTCCCTTTTCACCCATTCATACTTCAATATTTTCTCCATCTTCTTCTCCAAGTGTTCTTCCAAGAAAAGAAGAGCAAATCTCTTGGAATCATCTCCAAATCAAGGTTTCCTTTCCAATATTCTTCCATCAATCTCTCCCTTTACCTCAAGTGGTGCTTCTACAAACTTTTGGGAGCAACAGAAGAAGAGGTTGTAGAAGCATGGAATTTCAGGGTACATCTATGTGCCAGAATTCCTATGCGCCTAACATCACATGCGCCAGAGAGCTCAAATAAAGTACTTGGCACAGCAAGACAACACAAGTCCAGAAATAAAAATAAGAGTTTTATTTTATATAAAATTCTATTACAGTCTAAAAAGCTTTACACAGGAGAATTTCTACAAAAAGAAAGATCATAAGACTAATGGCAAGGCGCAGCAGACTGCCATGCGCCTCCACACCATGCGCATCATCAGACAACCGCATCACTTCAGCGTCTCAGTCAGGCGCAGCCTTCAGCGTCTCAGTCAGGCGCATCCCCTCAGCAGCTCAGTTATGTTCCCTTCAGCAGCTGCATCATAAGGTCTCAGCATATGCGCCTTCAAATGCTTCGACTAATGAAGCATTTATTGAGCAGAACGAGGGTGGGCGGCCAGCCCCACTCTTGCTGGAGGAGGAGCTCTCCAAAGAAAGAGCCTCCAAAGCCGAGAGCACCGCAAATCTGCAGCTCTTCTAGCATAATAGAGGAAGGGCTCGAGCATCCCTATCGTTGGATGCAACAGGCATCTTCCGCCTGCTTCAGAAGCCCTCCACTCCGACTTTTGGATGTAACAGTCACCTTCAAGTGCATGGACGAAGACAAGTCGGCGCATCTTCACCCTCGGGAGCATCTCGTCAACAGAATGTGCTCAAGAAAATAAGTTCATTCGGGAAGACGTGAGAGAACGAGAAGCAAACCCTCCCCATGCCACTATTTATAGGCCGGGCAAATCAAACCCATGTGCCAGGTGGCGGGCTCTCCGAATCCCGAGCAATGAATTTGTATTTATGGTGATGAACCTGACGCTTCGAATTCGGCCAAGTCAAAAACGGCTATTTAAAGCACTTAAAGAACACAAAAGTCGGACCAATAAAGGCACATCATGCAGATTGATGCGCCGGTCAGACACCGCACAACGAACTGACGCGCCTATCAGTTCCAAGCGCCCCATCTGGATGCGCCCAACAAACCACGGGTCCATGCGATCCTATCAACACAGACCCATGCACCCATTCCGGCTCGTCACCCATCAAGCAATTAATGCTCAAATGACAAGAGTTGGCAGCACGTCCCCCGAGGACTGAACAATTAGCAGCTTTTTTAGAAGGCAAAGCGTCGCCAACGTCAGCACCATCATTACTTTTCTCCGACGGTTACGACCCACGTGGCCAGCCAGCCACCCGCATGCGCCTCCGCAGCCATCCGCCCGAAGACTCGTGTGCGCCTCAAAAGCCATGCGTCTCTGACTTACTTTTTATCCTTAAAGACAGAAGTCAAAGTCGCAGCATGCGCCTCAGCGGCCGTGCGCCTGAAGACTTACATGCGCCTCAAAAGCCGTGCGCCCAGACCGGTTCATGATTCCTGAAGATTGTGAGCCGAAGTCCTCTCATACGTCAAATCCCAGGCGTATCCTACCAAAATCACCCTCCACCAAATCTGAGATCTTCGAGCCACAGGCATGCGCCATGTGTCCTTTGACTCAATTCAGCCTATGAAGGGGTACAAATCATCCAAGATCTCAGCAACTGAAAGATCCTCCCCCCTGATACGTGTCAGCCCACTAAGGCAGCGTGAAGGATTCAACCCGCCAATGATGGCGTATCATCCATGCGCCCCCTGAAGCTTCTACCACGTGGCGTCCCCACGTATCAGCGCATCCTACATATGCGCGCATGAGCAGCCAGCCTGCAAACTATAAATAGAGGGATCATTTCCTTCTTCTGGACGAACACACACACACACACTGTCACGCCCCAGTACCGAAATACGGAGACGGACTAGGCCAGCTACTCCATACGAGGTATATAAACGTCATACGGCGATCGTGGCTGTCAAGAGAGAAGGGGGTGCATACTACAATCAAGTCTCCTATGGTCTCACAGAGCATCTAGGTCTCAATCAATCAAACAAGAAGCAGTAAATAATGATCATATAAGATAAAGCAGTAAGGTGTCCCCGACGCATCATCAAAATGATCATGGGGATCTAGCTTTATAAGTTAGCTAGCCCAGAGAGTCATAGGTACATAATTGTTTTCAGCTGCAGTCTGATTTAATTACAAATTATGCAAGACAAAATATCCAGATTAGCCGGCTAACAGGTGCCGGTGGCTAAACGCCAGAACATAAGTAAAGATACTAGAGTGGTGAAGAAGAAACCCACTCGGGTCCCCCGCCAGCCATGCTCCTAGTATGCACCATTGACGTCGGGGAGGAAGTTTGGATCCTCAGTCACTGCTACGAGATCTGGCTAAACAAAACCAGCGGGGTCAGCCCCGAATAGCAAGTACCACAAGGAAGCACAAAAGTGTGAGATAAAACCCAAGCAAATAATAATAATAATATAGTAATAATAAAAGCTTCCGGTCGTAACCTCGGTCCACAGCCTGTCCTAGCACGATAGCCCAACCCAACAACCAAACAAGGACATGGGTTGGACCACGCACCATGACAGTCCATGTCCCTTGGCTACTAACGGAAGTTATAAGGCACAGTCAAGTCATTTTTCAAGCGGCCATTCCTTCATGCGGCTTTCTATATTTGGCGGAGTTATCCCCGCAATAATGATTAAAAAGAATCCTCAGATCGTGTCAACCCAGCAGGGCTAGCCAAACCATAAGACATATAGCACATTGATTATGCACCGGTCCCCCGGAGGGCTACCGCGCTAAAACATATAACACATAGCTCGTAGGAGTCGGATATAGCCATCCGCTATAGGCGAGTGAAACCATATCCGTGGTGGCCAACCCGACACGTCAGGACTGGTCCTGGGGTGGCTAGTATGGCACGATCTCGGGATTCTTCCCACCCAATGCATCTACCAAGTTAGTTGCCTAGTTAATCCCTAGGTTATTCTCGGAGTTCACATGTCGTGGTCACATGCTCACTCTCCTATATGTCGTACATTGTACGAGTACCCCAAGAAGTGATCCTTACGGGCTCATAGAATCATACGTATGTACCCCCTTCTTGGTGTAATGCGACACACAACAATACTACGTCATTACTACTGACCAATTGCTATGTAAATGCTGGACTCTTGGAGGTACTGACAGGTATCACATAGGAACACTTAGCACATAGGATAACACATCGATGCTCACATAGATTGTACCTTAGTACACACATAGGGTTATCCAGCATACGCATAGGAATTAGATCAGGAATGAGGACCAAAATACAAGAGGAAAATAGAACAAGAAGTTACTATGCACTTAGGGTGTGAAGAGCTCGCTAGTCATGAAGATTCTTGAAGCCAAGACAAAGATCTACAACTTTCATGTTGGGAGTTAGGAGAAATTCTGGCCACAATTCAGCCAAATAGGACTTAAAATAGCCAAAAAAAGCCAAAATAGGCACTATGCGGCACTATTCAGCACTATGCGGCACTATTCAGCACTATGTGACACTATGCAGCATTCTTATGCGGCTCGGCACTATACAGCATTCTTATGCGGCTCGGCACTATGCGGCACTATGCAGCATCCTCATGCGGCTCGACACTATGCGGCACTATGCAGCATCCTTATGCCGCTCGGCACTATACGGTACTATGCAGCATTCTTATGCGGCTCGGCACTATGCGGTACTATGCAGTATCCTCATGCGGCTCGGCACTATACGGTACTATGCAGCATTCTTGTGCGGCTCGGCACTATACAGCATTCTTATGCGGCTCGACACTATGCGGCACTATGCAGCATCCTCATGCGGCTCGGTACTATGCGGCACTATGCAGCATTCTTATGCGGCTCGGCACTATGCGGCATTATTCAGCATCCTCATGCGGCTCGACATTATGCGGCACTATGCAGCATCCTCATGCGGCTCGGCACTATACGGTACTATACAGCATTCTTATACGGCTTCGGCACTATGCGGCACTATGCAGCGGCACTATTCATCGTCCCTGCCAAAATTAGGACTGATGACATAGAAGATATCCAAATATTGTTTTGACCATAACTTCCTCAAAACAAGTCGAAATCTAACTTTTCAAAGGTCAAAATTGTGTAGAATCAAATTTCCTACAACCTATGACCATTAGTTTTCGAAAATAACCAAGTTTGGTAGATCAAAACCATGTAAATACATAAAACCCTAGTTTTAGAAACTTAGATCTACACCAAACTAGCCATTAAAATCAAAAACTCCAAGAACTAAACTTGTAGAGAATGAAGAGAAAAACAATATGGACAAATAATATCAAAGAAAAAATCTAAAATGAAAAATGCACAAATCTCTACTTTTGAGCAAGTTGTACTTGTCTAAGGATGGTGGTTGAGGAAAATAAATGGAGGAGTGAATGAGGAGAGAGAGTGAGGAAGAGAATATAAATAGGGGTTAGGTTGGATTAAGAAAACCCTAACCTCTAAACATGCTCTAACCATTCCACTAATGACATGCTTAAAACTACATGCAACCATTAAATAATAATAAATAGAATTATGCAGATGCTAAATACGGGATACCATGTACAGAATTCATGAAAGAATACGTCTATTGGGATCGGGGAGTGACATCTCTATCCTTCTTAGAAAAATTCCGTCCTCGGAATTTCTGTCAAGACAAGATAAAAAAATTCGGGCAAGCAAGGTGTAATTACAATATACACAAGCAACCTATCATTAGCAGTCATTGATCACATATTTCAAAATGGTGCAAAACATGCATGTAATCGGATTACCAAGGCATGAGGAGAAACATACCTTCTGAGTCGAACAAGTGCGGATACCGAGATCTAATCTCGTCCTCGCGCCCCCAGGTTGACTCTCCCGGAGAGTGATGGCCCCAAGCGACACGGACAAGGTTAATAGTCCGGTTCTTAAGCACCTTCTCTCGCCGGTCTAAAATAGACACGGGTTGTTCCTCGTAAGTTAGGTCGGTACCAACGACTAACTCTGAATGATCGAGGACATGACTCGGATCCGGGACATACCCACGCAACTGAGATACATGAAACACATCATGTACGCCAGATAGCGAGGGAGGAAGGACAAGCCGATAAGTAACATCGCCTACCCGAGCGAGAACCTTAAAAGGACCAACGAATCTCGGACTAAGCTTTCCTCGGGTTCCAAATCTAATGACACCCCGAGTAGGCAAAATCCGCAGAAATACTTGGTCACCAATGCCAAACTCTAGAGGCCTACGATGCTGATCTGCCCAGTGTCGGTGTCTGTCCTGCACGACTCGAAGTCGCTCTCTGATCAACTTGACTGTCTCCACTGTCTGCGTGATCATCTCTGGTCCTAACAATTTTCTTTCTCCCACATCGTCCCATGCCAGAGGGGACCTGCACTTCCTTCCGTATAATGCTTCAAACGGTACCATCTGTATACTTGCCTGATAACTATTATTGTAAGAGAACTCTACTAAATGAAGATGATCTTCCCAAGTTCCGCCGAAGTCCAAAGTATAAGCCCGTAACATATCTTCCAAGGTCTGAATGGTTCTCTCTGATTGTCCGTCCGTCTGCGGATGATAGGCTGTACTGAACCTCAACTTAGTACCCAAACTTTGATGCAAACTTCGCCAAAAGTGAGAGGTGAACCATGTGTCTCGATCTGATACTATGCTGACTGGAACACCATGCTGCCTTACAATCTGCTTCATATACATTTCTGCCAGCTGCTCAGTAGACTGTCCTACTCTGAAAGAAAGAAAATAAGCAACCTTCGTGAGCCGATCCACGATTACCCAAACTGCGTTTCGACCGGTCGGAGATCTAGGTAAACCGGTCACAAAGTCCATCGTGATGTGATCCCACTTCCACTCCGGAATAGGAAGCGGCTGTAACAATTCTGCTGGTCTCTGCTGCTCTGCCTTCACTTGCTGACATACCAAACATTTGGATACGAACCTCGCTATCTCCCTCTTCATGCCATTCCACCAAAAGTGCTACTTCATATCCTGGTACATCTTTGTGCCTCCGGGATGAATGGAATAAGGAGAACTATGAGCCTCTGACATAATTTCTTGTCGAAGGTCTCCATCTGGTACACAAAGACGGTTTCCGAACCTAAGTGTACCATCCTCATGGATTACTAACTCCTTCCTGAGACTTGACTCACACTCTGATCGAAGCTTCTGGATCCGCGGATCCTCTACCTGGGCTGCTCTGATCCTCTCTACTAAAGTAGACTGAATCTGTAAACTGGCCATAACTCCTGTATCTTGTGGCAAGATCACTTCAATTCCCATTTCCTGAAGGTCTTCCAAAATATGCCTTTGCGAGGTTAAAACGAATGCACCACCTCTTCTGCTCAAGGCATCTGCTACCACATTCGCCTTGCCTGGATGATACTGAAGATTTACATCAAAGTCCTTCAGTAACTCCAACCATCTTCTCTGTCTCATGTTCAGGTCCCTCTGGGTAAATACATACTTTAAGCTCTTATGATCAGTGTAAATCTCTACTCGATCCCCATATAAATAGTGCATCCATAACTTAAGTGAAAACACTACTGCTGCTAATTCCAGGTCATGGGTCGGATAGTTCTTTTCATGGTCCCGAAGCTGTCGAGATACATATGCTATCACCTTACCATGCTGTATCAATACACACCCAAGTCCCTTCCCGGATGCGTCACAATACACTGTAAACCCTCCCGATCCTACTGGAAGTGTCAAGATCAGGGCTGAGATTAATCTCTTCTTCAACTCTTCAAATGATGTCTGACATTCTGCTGACCAAACAAACTCTACATCTTTATGCGTCAAACGCGTCAAGGGTGCCAAAATCCTGGCAAAATCTGCCACGAACCACCGATAATAACCTGCCAATCCCAAGAAACTACGCACTTCTGCTACCGTCTTCGGAACTGGCCAATTCTCTACTGCCTCAACCTTCTTCGGATCTACTGACACTCCTGCTCCAGAAATAATATGTCCCAGGAACGAAATACGATCCAACCAAAACTCACATTTACTAAGCTTCGTATAAAGTTGGTGCTCCCTCAAGGTCTGCAAAACTGTCCGAAGATGTTTCTCATATTCTTCTTCACTACTGGAATAAACGAGGATGTCATCTATAAACACTACTACAAACTTATCCAAATAGGATAGAAAGATGCGGTTCATCAAGTCCATAAACACGGCTGGGGCATTAGTCAATCCAAATGGCATCACCAGAAACTCGTAATGTCCATACCGCGATCTAAATGCTGTCTTAGGTATGTCCTGCTCCCGGACCCTCACTTGATAATATCCAGATCGAAGATCAATCTTAGAGAAGACGCAGGCCTTACTCAATTGATCAAATAAGTCATCAATCCTTGGTAATGGATACTTGTTCTTCAGTGTTACTGCATTCAACTGTCGGTAATCAATGCACATTCGCGTCGATCCATCCTTCTTGGGTACTAAAATCACCGGTGCTGCCCAGGGTGATTCACTGTCTCGGATAAACTGCTTCGCCTTCAGTTCTTCTTCATGCTGGTGTAACTTGTCCAACTCTGACTGCGACATCCTGTAAACTCTGCCGACTTTAGGCTCCGTCCCAGGATTCAACTCAATGCAAAACTCCACATCCCTCACCGGTGGTAAACCTGGAAGCTCATCTGGAAATACATCAAGAAACTCTCTGACCACTCTTGGAATCTGCTCCTGCTCTGCCAATGATTCTGTAATGATGCCCTTGGGTTAATCCTCCAATGATCGAACAAAGACGAACTCCTCAATGCCAGGTACATTAAATACTACCCTACCTCTCCGACAATCTATAGTCGCATGACTGTCTCTCAACCAATCCATGCCTAGGACAACGTCAAAGTTGCCCATAGGGAACTCAATCAAAGATGCGGGCAATAATCGCCCACTCACTACGACCGGACACGCTAGGCATACCCTGCTAACTCCTACGAGCCCATTACCAGTGAGTATATTCATCCTCTCTGGCAATGTCTCGAACTCCAATCCAATACGTATCGCAAATCGTGCAGATATAAAAGAGTGGGTAGCCCCCGAATCAAACAATGCTACTGCAGAAAAAGAGGTAACAGAAGTATTACCTGCAACCACGTCGCCTGAAGCTAGTGCATCCTCCAGTGATAAGGTGAAGGCCTGGCCCTGGCCTTGCTGAGCTCCCTGGTGCTGCCTTCCTCGACCATGCTGTTGCTGTGGCCTTTGCAGGCCTTCCTGGTTTTGCGCCTGGCGAAACATCTGAGCCTGTGTCGGTAGACGCTGGGCTAGCGGCCTTACGGCCAATGCTGGTCCTCGATTCGGTGCTGCCCCCGGAGCTGGCAATGCCAGAAACTGCTGAACTGGCCCTCCTGGCCTCTGCATCATAGGACAATTGGTAATCCTGTGGTCTGGACTGCCACACCTCATGCACAATCCGTTAGCTGAACGACACACATCCCTAGTGTGCCCTCCCTTACCGCAGTAAGTACATCCAATGGGCGCCCTCTGGCGCTGCTGCTGGTTCCTCTGCGGCTGATGTCGAGCTGGTGCTGTTATTTCTGATACTGCCGTCCTCCGCGGCGCTCCTGACTCATGAATACGGATGCCGGGTGCTGGCGCCGATGTTCGCTGCACTTCCTCTGCCCCTACTCTGGGGATGTGACCTCTTCTGGCCCCCATGTCGTGTCACCAACCTTTGTTGGGTGAGTTTATGCCTCCGAGCAGCCGTCAAAACGGCGTCAAAAGTCTGATAGTCGTGCCCTTCTACTAGCTGTAGAATCTCCAAATGAAGTCCCTGCTGGAATCTCATAGCCTTCTCTGGCTCTGTAGCCACCATCGTTGGTGCAAACCGACTCAGTCTGCAGAACTCTGCTGCATATCCATCCACCGTCTTACCAGCCTGCTTGAGACTGATAAATCTCTGTTGTAGCTCATACCGCGCTACCACTCCAAAGTACTTGGCCTTAAATCTGGTACTGAAGCTATCCCAAGGAACAGGATGCCTCATTCCAACCTCTTTCGATGCCCACCAGTCGCGGGCGAGATCATGAAGTAACAGTCTGACCTGGTCAACCTTCTCTTCTGCGGGAACCTTAGCTGCAGTCAAAATGGCCTCAGTATCCTGAAGCCATGCATCCACCGTGATGGCATCCTCCGTACCGTCAAAATATCTCGGATTAAGTCGACAAAACCTCCCTGACGCTCCTGAATCATTTCTGACACTTCTCTCAAGGGCTAATTGTAACCCCTGATTCAATAGCACATTCTGTTCCTGCTGCTGGGTCTGCTGTTGCTGATGGGCTGCCACCTGATGCTGCTGAGTGGCCAGGAATCCCCGGATGACCTCCAGGAGTGCTGCAGCATCAGGTACTATCGTCGCTGCCGGTACCGCCGGGGTTGCGGGAGTTTCTAGAACCTGCGGCTCCACTGGCTCTGATATCACTTCCACTCGGATCTGGTCGGGAGAAGGCATTCCTTCCGGCTGCTGCCCCGTCGAGCCATGCTCTACTGGACGTTCCTCCATGTTGGCCTCACCAGCTACTGAGAATGAAGCACCCCTATAGGAAAAGATACATGATATTAAATAACAGGACGATGAAGATTCGAGGATGCAATTCAAGTTATCAATCAAGATGAGGGAAGAGAAATCGAGGCAAAAGATTCAAAGGGAACAAGTTTTGATTGAGACTCCTATAATAATAACACCCCACAAGTCTGAAAATCAGACTTGCATGGGCCACCAATAAAACCTTGTCACGCCCCAGTACCGAAATACGGAGACGGACTAGGCCAGCTACTCCATACGAGGTATATAAACGTCATACGGCGATCGTGGCTGTCAAGAGACAAGGGGGTGCATGCTACAATCAACTCTCCTATGGTCTCACAGAGCATCTAGGTCTCAATCAATCAAACAAGAAGCAGTAAATAATGATCATATAAGATAAAGCAGTAAGGCGTCCCCGACGCATCATCAAAATGATCATGGGGATCTAGCTTTATAAGTTAGCTAGCCCAGAGAGTCATAGGTACATAATTGTTTTCAGCTGCAGTCTGATTTAATTACAAATTATGCAAGACAAAATATCCAGATTAGCCGGCTAACAGGTGCCGGTGGCTAAACGCCAGAACATAAGTAAAGATACTAGAGTGGTAAAGAAGAAACCCACTCGAGTCCCCCGCCAGCCATGCTCCTAGTATGCACCATTGACGTCGGGGAGGAAGTTTGGATCCTCAGGCGCTGCTACGAGATCTGGCCAAACAAAACCAGCGAGGTCAGCCCCGAATAGTAAGTACCACAAGGAAGCACAAAAGTGTGAGATAAAACCCAAGCAAATAATAATAATAATACTAGTAATAATAAAAGCTTCCGGTCGTAACCTCGGTCCATAGCCTGTCCTAGCACGATAGCCCAATCCAACAACCAAACAAGGACATGGGTTGGACCACATACCATGACAGTCCATGTCCCTTGGCTACTAACGGAAGTTATAAGGCACAGTCAAGTCATTTTTCAAGCGGCCATTCATTCATGCGGCTTTCTATATTTGGCGGAGTTATCCCCGCGATAATGATTAAAAGGAATCCTCAGATCGTGTCAACCCAGCAGGGCTAGCCAAACCATAAGACATATAGCACATTGATTATGCACCGGTCCCCCGGAGGGCTACCGCGCTAAAACATATAACACATAGCTCGTAGGAGTCGGATATAGCCATCCGCTATAGGCGAGTGAAACCATATCCGTGGTGGCCAACCCGACACGTCAGGACTGGTCCTGGGGTGGCTAGTCTGGCACGATCTCGGGATTCTTTCCACCCAATGCATCTACCAAGTTAGTTGCCTAGTTAATCCCTAAGTTATTCTCGGAGTTCACATGTCGTGGTCACATGCTCACTCCCCTATATGTCGTACATTGTACGAGTACCCCAAGAAGTGATCCTTACGGGCTCATAGAATAATACGTATGTACCCCCTTCTTGGTGTAATGCAACAAACAACAATACCACGTCATTGCTACTGACCAATTGCTATGTAAATACTGGACTCTTGGAGGTACTGACAGGTATCACATAGGAACACTTAGCACATAGGATAGCACATCGATGCTCACATAGATTGTACCTTAGTACACACATAGGGTTATCCAGCATACGCATAGGAGTTAGATCAGGAATGAGGACCAAAACATAAGAGGAAAATAGAACAAGAAGTCACTATGCACTTAGGGTGTGAAGAGCTCGCTAGTCATGAAGATTCTTGAAGCCAAGACAAAGATCTACAACTTTCATGTTGGGAGTTAGGAGAAATTATGGCCACAATTCAGCCAAATAGGACTTAAAATAGCCAAAAACAGCCAAAATAGGCACTATGCGGCACTATTTAGCACTATGCGACACTATTCAGTACTATGTGATACTATGCAGCATCCTTATGCGGCTTGGCACTATACGGCACTATGCAGCATTCTTATGCGGCTCGGTACTATGCGGCACTATGCAGCATCCTCATGCGGCTCGACACTATACGGCACTATGCAGCATCCTCATGCGGCTCGGCACTATGCGGTACTATGCAGCATTCTTATGCGGCTCGGCACTATGCGGTACTATACAGCATTCTTATGCGGCTCGGCACTATACGGCACTATGCAGCATCCTCATGCGGCTCGGCACTATGCGGTACTATGCAGCATTCTTGTGCGGCTCGGCACTATGCGGCACTATGCAGCATTCTTATGCGGCTCGGTACTATGCGGCACTATGCAGCATTCTTATGCGGCTCGGCACTATGCGGCACTATGCAGCATCCTCATGCGGCTCGGCACTATACGGTACTATGCAGCATCCTCATGCGGCTCGGCACTATACGGTACTATACAGCATTCTTATGCGGCTTCGGCACTATGCGGCACTATGCAGCGGCACTATTCATCGTCCCTGCCAAAACCAGGACTGATGACATAGAAAATATTCAAATATTGTTTTGGCCATAACTTCCTCAAAACAAGTCGAAATCTAACTTTTCAAAGGTCAAAATTGTGTAGAATCAAATTTTCTACAACCTATGACCATTAGTTTTCGAAAATAACCAAGTTTGGTAGATCAAACCATGTAAATACATAAAACCCTAGTTTTAGAAACTTAGATCTACACCAAACTAGCCATTAAAATCAAAAATTCCAAGAACTAAACTTGTAGAGAATGAAGAAAAGAACAATATGGACAAATAATATCAAAGAAAAAATCTAAAATAAAAAATGCACAAATCTCTACTTTTGAGCAAGTTGTACTTGCCTAAGGATGGTGGTTGAGAAAAATAAATGGAGGAGTGAATGAGGAGAGAGAGTGAGGAAGAGAATATAAATAGGGGTTAGGTTGGATTAAGAAAACCCTAACCTCTAAACATGCTCTAACCATTCCACTAATGACATGCTTAAAACTACATGCAACTATTAAATAATAATAAATAGAATTATGCAGATGCTAAATACGGGATACCATGTACAGAATTCATGAAAGAATACGTCTATTAGGATCGGGGAGTGACATCTCTATCCTCCTTAGAAAAATTCCGTCTTCGAAATTTCTGCCAAGACAAGATAGAAAAAATTCGGGCAAGCAAGGTGTAATTACAATATACACAAGCAACCTATCATTAGCAGTCATTGATCACATATTTCAAAATGGTGCAAAACATGCATGTAATCGGATTACCAAGGCATGAGGAGAAACATACCTTCTGAGTCGAACAAGTGCGGATACCGAGATCTAATCTCGTCCTCGCGCTCCCAGGTTGACTCTCCCGGAGAGTGATGGCCCCAAGCGACACGGACAAGGTTAATAGTCCGGTTCTTAAGCACCTTCTCTCGTCGGTCCAAAATAGACACGGGTTGTTCCTCGTAAGTTAGGTCGGTACCAACGACTAACTCCGAATGATCGAGGACATGACTCAGATCCGGGACATACCCACGCAACTGAGATACATGAAACACATCATGTATGCCAGATAGCGAGGGAGGAAGGGCAAGCCGATAAACAACATCGCCTACCCGAGCGAGAACCTCAAAAGGATCAACGAATCTCGGACTAAGCTTTCCTCGGGTTCCAAATCTAATGACACCCCGAGTAGACGAAATCCGCAGAAATACTTGGTCACCAATGCCAAACTCTAGAGGCCTACGATGCTGATCTGCCCAGTGTTGGTGTCTGTCCTGCGCGACTCGAAGCCGCTCTCTGATCAACTTGACTGTCTCCACTGTCTGCGTGATCATCTCTGGTCCCAACAATTTTCTTTCTCCCACATCGTCCCATGCCAGAGGGGACCTGCACTTCCTTCCGTATAATGCTTCAAACGGTGCCATCTGTATACTTGCCTGATAACTATTATTGTAAGAGAACTCTACTAAATGAAGATGATCTTCCCAAGTTCCGCCGAAGTCCAAAGTACAAGCCCGTAACATATCTTCCAAGGTCTGAATGGTTCTCTCTGATTGTCCGTCCATCTGCGGATGATAGGCTGTACTGAACCTCAACTTAGTACCCAAACTTTGATGCAAACTTCGCCAAAAGTGAGAGGTGAACCGTATGTCTCGATCTGATACTATGCTGACTGGAACACCATGCTGCCTTACAATCTGCTTCATATACATTTCTGCCAGCTGCTCAGTAGACTGTCCTACTCTGAAAGGAAGAAAATGAGAAACCTTCGTGAGCCGATCCACGATTACCCAAACTGCGTTTCGACCGGTCGGAGATCTAGGTAAACCGGTCACAAAGTCCATCGTGATGTGATCCCACTTCCACTCCAGAATAGGAAGCGGCTGTAACAATCCTGCTGGTCTCTGCTGCTCTGCCTTCACTTGCTGACATACCAAACATTTGGATACGAACCTCGCTATCTCCCTCTTCATGCCATTCTACCAAAAGTGCTGCTTCATATCCTGGTACATCTTTGTGCCTCCGGGATGAATGGAATAAAGAGAACTATGAGCCTCTGATATAACTTCTTGTCGAAGGTCTCCACCTGGTACACAAAGACGGTTTCCGAACCTAAGTGTACCATCCTCATGGATTACTAACTCCTTCCTGAGACCTGACTCACACTCTGATCGAAGCTTCTGGATCCGCGGATCCTCTACCTGGGCTGCTCTGATCCTCTCTACTAAAGTAGACTGAATCTGTAAACTGGCCATAACTCCTGTATCTTGTGGCAAGATCACTTCAATTCCCATTTCCTGAAGGTCTTCCAAAATATGCCTTTGCGAGGTTAAAACGAATGCACCACCTCTCCTGCTCAAGGCATCTGCTACCACATTCGCCTTGCCTGGATGATACTGAAGATTTACATCAAAGTCCTTCAGTAACTCCAACCATCTTCTCTGTCTTATGTTCAGGTCCCTCTGGGTAAATACATACTTTAAGCTCTTATGATCAGTGTAAATCTCTACTCGATCCCCATATAAATAGTGCCTCCATAACTTAAGCGAAAACACTACTGCTGCTAATTCCAGGTCGTGGGTCGGATAGTTCTTTTCATGGTCCCGAAGCTGTCGAGATGCATATGCTATCACCTTACCATGCTGCATCAATACACACCCAAGTCCCTTCCCGGATGCGTCACAATAAACTGTAAACCCTCCCGATCCTACTGGAAGTGTCAAGATCGGGGCTGAGATTAATCTCTTCTTCAACTCTTCAAATGATGTCTGACATTCTGCTGACCAAACAAACTCTACATCTTTATGCATCAAACGCGTCAAGGGTGCCGAAATCCTGGCAAAATCTGCCACGAACCTCCGATAATAACCTGCCAATCCCAAGAAACTACGTACTTCTGCTACCGTCTTCGGAACTGGCCAATTCTCTACTGCTTCAACCTTCTTCGGATCTACTGACACTCCTGCTCCAGAAATAATATGTCCCAGGAACGAAATACGATCCAACCAAAACTCACATTTACTAAGCTTCGCATAAAGTTGGTGCTCCCTCAAGGTCTGCAAAACTGTCCGAAGATGTTTCTCATGTTCTTCTTCACTACTGGAATAAACGAGGGTCCGGGATGCCCCCTGGCACCACTACTGAAGGGGATGCGCTCATGCAATCCACCCTTCTCGCTGACGTCCTCAACGGCCACGATACGCCCACCGGTGCAGCACATATCTCGGGGAAACGTGGTGCTGACCACATTCCTCAGCCATCTCCTTCTCAGACAAGAAAGATGCGCCGATGGAGCAGGGGCACAGCCAATGCCTTGTGCAGCAACTCCGATGCGCCACTGAAGGCCTCTGTCTTTGACAGACTCACTGGCTGTCGTGGCAAGGAGAATTTGGACTCTGAGTACCATGCGCCCCAGTGGGCTGGTACGAAGAAGTCCAAGGCAGCACGGGCCATGCGCCTCAAACATGTTATGCCAGAAGCAAACCAGAAGCATGCGCTCACAATCATGCGCGCTGCTGATGGTAAGCTGTATAAAGTCGACTCGGGTGCTTCTGCGCCAGAAACGAGTCGACCTTCAAATTCCTTGACTCACTTGGGCGCATCTACTGCGTTCGCAACAAAGTCGAGTAAGGCAAACTCGGTGGTCTTGAACCCCAGTGCCTACATAGGATGTGCGTCTGCGGCCGGTTCAAGTCACTATGAATGTTGTACCCCTACTACTGATCTGAGCGCATCTTCTGCGTTGGTTCAGGGGGCGCAGCATTCACCTGACCACCCCGGCGCTTGGCCTTGCCATGCGCCTGACGGGGGTGTGAAGGTGGCACTCTCACTCGATCACCCTGGCGCTTGGCCTTGCCATGCGCCTGATGGGGGTGTGAAGGTGACACTCTCCCCCAATGATTTGCGTAATATGATCAGCCACAAGCGCCGATCAGGAGAGTTGACTGACAAGCATAATGCACCCCTCACAGGGCACACTTATGCTGTAGTCACCATCAACTGTTGTTGCAAAACAACAGTCCCACCACCAAGGCAGTCGGTGTTCCAACGGCTACGGTCATCAACACCTCTCCAACGTCGCCTCGGCAAAAAGATGTCGATTGAAGAGGAACCAGAACTGAAGGTTTCTTCATACAATGTAATCTTCAACTCTTCGTCCGTTCGAAAGGCGACTGGCAACTGATCGATCTCGTCCTCATCCAAGAGCCAGCCGAGGAAAACCAAGACAACTGTCCCGTCCTCTGGAGTGTTCGAAGGCACTCGGGGGAGAAAGAAGATCTCGGAGGAAGTTGGGGGTAGTCAGGCCCTTGTTTATCCTCCTTCTGAAGACGAAGACGTCGGCCAGAGCATCGCTGGGGGTAGCCAAATTATTGCTGATCTTCATCCTGAAGACGAAGGCGTCCTCCAGAATACAGCTGGGGGTAGCCGATCCCTGGCCGATCTTCATCCTACAGACGAAGACATCCTCCTAGACGGAAATGTCCTCCACGACTTAGCTGGAGGTAGTCAAGACGAAGCTCCAGGAGAAGCAACTCCTCCACAGGAGAGTGAGGCTGAAAGCGAAGCCTCAACCGATCCGTCCACTTCCAGCCGCGTCATGACCGTATACGTGACTGGGGGTGATTCAGAGTCAGATGCGCCGACAGCCGACCTTGTCTAGCGCATGGATACTCTAGAAGGGGGACTCAAAATCCTCTCTGCCTCCATGCAAACACTGACTCAAGCGGTGTTCGAGATACGCTCAGCTTTGGCCAGGGCGCCTTCAACCGGTCCTGACCCAGGGGCCAATGGAGAAACAAGTGTACCCCTTCAACGGGTATCCTTGGACGCAGATCGCCGCGAAGCACCACGGTCGTCAGAACCGTCAAATACTCAACTTCAAGCTGTACCACCTTCCCCAACTCCCAGCTCCACGGAAGACGTGGTCGAGATGATTAGGGACCTGCGTGATAGCTTCGAGTCTAAGAACAGACAAGAGGAGCGCCAGAAGATGGGGGTTCCACAACCGTACCCTCTCGAATGGAACAAAGTGGTTTATCCTCCCAAGTATAAACTACAGACACTGACGCCATACGACGGGAAGGACTCTCCACGCCGCTATCTTACGTACTTCTACTCCCAAACGGGACATCTTCCGAAGGAAGATGCGCTACTCACCAGCATATTCGTCGGGGCACTGAAAGGAGTGGCATACGACGGTTACTGCAGTCTCCCCGACAACTCCATATCTTCCTTCGACGACTTGACGTGCCTCTTCCTCGATTGTTTCTATGACGGAGGAAAGTATATGAAAATGGCATCCCTCATAGAGATCCGTCAGAAGGAGAAAGAAACGGTTCGAGCATTCATCGAACGGTTCCGGCAAGCCTGCTTCAGACTTCCTTCGGGCATGCCAGAACATGCACTCCTCTCCTCCTGCAGCATGAACATGCTGCCTACGATCAAGCTCTGGCTCAACTCCACTCCTTCTCCCAACTGGAGTTTACTGATCATCGAGGCCGAAGCAGCAGAAAAGAAGGCATCCAATGCTCGTCTTCTGGGTGTCAGCTTCCCTGCCTTCGAGGACAAGGGAAAACGGCCTGTCAACCCCGGACGTGAGCCAAAAGGGAAGCAGGCGTTGACTGTCAATGCCTCCAAAGGTGCACCAGCACCTACTCAGAAGCCTCCGCTTGCACCAAGGCCAAAGGAGGCTTATTCCTTCAACGATAAAGACACCCTCTAGCTCTTCGAGATATTGAAGCAGGGTGACAAGATCAAGCTGTCGGACCCGAAGCGTCCCGATGAGGTTCGAAGAGTGGACAATCCGAGGTACTACCATTAACATCGGTTTATCGGACATCCAACCAAGGACTGCTATGTCCTCAAGAACTACATCCAACGCATGATCAATGCGGATGTCATCTCCGTCGACTATGAAAAGAAAACAGTTTCGACCGACCTGATGTCACTCCAATTTGGCACCTTGCCACCGACCACAACACAAGACGGCATCGTCCCCATCCCAAAGGCAACAATGGAGGTGGTTAACTTACCACCTACTCGTGACAACGTGAGTGGACTCATCCCGCTCACCATATCTCGGGGAGAGGTCTTATGGGTTCACCCTGATCTCGTCTCCGAAGTTACTCAACCGGGGGTACGCTCTACCTCCAAAACCAAAGGCAGGAAGATCAAGTCTTGCCGTATGGTCACTTCCTCTGCGAAAGAGGCACTTCCTGTACAGATGCATTCACATCAGAATGCCCAATCTGACGAAGCTGTCGTCGAGGTGGTGCCTCCTTGCACCGTCCCTGCTGTCCAGGAAGAGGGCCCATCCAGGCCTCCAACAGCTAATAAACAGAAGCATGTAGAGGCCCATTTCGACAGGCCTTTACGAAAGGAGAATGCTTCGGGGGTAGCCAAGCCCCACAACTTCGACATACTGGCACAACTTGCCAGTACTCCTGCCCGCCTATCTTTGTTTGAGCTTCTTCGTCTTTCCAAGGACACTCGCGAAGCTCTCTGTGAAGCCCTGAAGGATGCTGAGTCCTTCATCAGTCAGGTCAAGCAACCTGAAGATCTTCCGACTGCATGTGAGCACTGCCATTGTGCGGATGAGGTTATCCCCAACATAACCTTCACCCAACAAGACATGTTGCTGAAGCACAACCGACACAATAGGCCGCTGTATTATACAGGGTATGTCGGTTCCGTCAAGGTGAACCAGATTCAGATTGATCCGGGGTCTTCCCTCAGCATCATCCCGAAGACGCTGCTCTCGACACTGGGGATCCCAATGTACCGCATGGCGCCCTCCAACACTACGATCAGCGGCTTCAATGCTAGTAAGAGTGAACCGCTAGACAAGATACGGCTGAAATGTCATATCGGTAACCTCCGAACCGAGGTGACCTGCTATGTCGTGGACGCCGATGTCAACTACAACCTCCTACTGGGTCGTCCGTGGCTGCATGAGTACATGGTGGTGCCATCTACACTCCACCAATGTATGAAGTATGTGTCCACCAATGACATTATCCGGACGAAGTTCGCAGACATTGACCCTTTCAAAGGGGTCAAAGCCTACTTCACTGATTCTCCCCTATACAAGTCGCCCGATGAGGAGGAAGCCAATGATGCTGACGATGAAGCAGAAATGGCAGCAGAACCGGACATAGAGCCAGAGATGATTCCCGACGCTTCTTTGAAGATTCGGCTCAAAGGGAAACTGCGCGCCTCAGATGCTGCCTCCCATGACCATCAAGCTACCTGGAAAAGTGCCAACTTCTCTGGATAGAACACCTACTGAAGCTCCCTTGAAGATACAGCTCAAGGGAAAACTGCCTCAAACATCGGCCCCCTTGTGGTGAAACTACAGGGGAATGCACCAATCACTGAAGGCGCAGTTGAGGCACCTCTGAAGGTGCGTCTTAAAGGCAAGCCTCCGCAATCATCCGTCTCATCCAAGCTGCCGGAGAAGACTCACATGGCCCTCTCAGACCCCAAGGTCAAAGCTGCGATGGGTTCTCCTGAACCAACCCCAGTACTCACAGATGAAGAGCTAGGGGAGTACATATTTACTGATGTAGATGCACCATCTCTGGACAATATAATCCCGCGGGACAAAATTTCGCGTTTCATCAATAATAGAGTGTCTTTTAATTATTCTAGTCTTTCATATTGGAATGCCATGTATACATTAGATAACGCTCTACGGTCGTTGTAAACACAAATAACGACCGTCAATCATGTAAATCGAGTAGTCCCGTCCCAAGGAGTCTGTTTCGTAGTCCCACCGCGGAATCGAGACGAAGAATCCATCATCTTCGGCAAAGTCGAGCGTCATCAAGACCTCCCGCCACTCGAGCAAGAACCAGATACCGGTAGAATACAAGTCTATCGGTACACGGACAAAGCAAAGTACCTCATCCAAAAGATGAGTTACGATCTAAAAAACAACAAAGGCCTAAACTACGGCAAGGGTTGACGTCTTCCTCTCTGGCTCCCAACACCTAAAGGAAAGCCGCAGGACTACTATCATCGTACTCGACGGGGGGTGGGCTATGTCACGCCGTCGGCAACTCCAGAGAGTTCGGAAGCATAAGAAGTGGAACACTCTCATTCGTTCGAAGCATCAACCTGGGATTCTGATACCAGTATCGGCACAGTTTTTAAAAAGGTGCTATCAGTCAACATAGCATCTGTACAAATTCAAGAAGATGAAGGCGAAGACCAAACGCCGAAATTCTTCGAGGAAGAACCTTGGGCTCAACACCTAGGAGCGCAATGGGAGTCTCGTTTTGAATTACGGGAACCCCCTACCGAAGATGAAGTCGAGCAGATCGACCTTGGGGATGGATCTTCTTCCAAATCAATCTTCATCAGCAAAAGTCTAAAAGGACCGGACCGGGAATCTTTAGTCCAACTGGCCAAAGAATACATCGACGTCTTCGCCTGGAGCCACGAAGATATGCCGGGACTCGATCCTCAGATCGCAATGCATAGGCTCAATATCTTACCTGATGCCAAGCCCATAACGCAGCAACAACGGCATTTTTGTCCTGACATCATGAACGCCATCGATCAAGAGGTGGACAAACTCCTGACCAACGGGTTTATTCGTGAAGAACAACACCCGGATTGGGTGGCAAATGTCGTCCCAGTCACCAAGAAGAATGGGAAGATTCAGGTCTGCATCGACTTCAGAGATCCCAATACTGCTTGCCCGAAAGACGAATTCTCGCTGCCGATCACCGACGTAATGATCGACAATACATGTGGCTTCGAACGCATGTCTTTCATGGACGGGTATTCGGGCTACAACCAGATCAAGATGTTCCCCGATGACGCAAAACATACGTCATTCAGGACACCGAAAGGGGTTTTCTGCTACACGGTGATGCCCTTCGGCTTGAAGAACGCTGGTGCTACATAACAACGAGCCATGAGTACCATCTTCCAGCAACATCTGCGTAAAACAGTCGAATGCTATGTTGATGATATTGCTGTCAAGAGCCGTCTTAAAGGTGATCACCTACAAGACCTGAAGACAGTCTTCGATCTCATGCGAGCGCATCAACTCAAGATGAACCCCGTTAAATCCTTCCTTGGGGTTTCCAGCGGAAAGTTTTGGGCTTCATTATCACAACGAAAGGCATTCATGTCGATCCCGAGAAGACCAAAGACATCCTTGATATGGACCCTCCGAAAAACCTCCGAGAACTTCGAGGCCTGCAAGGGCGTCTGGCATACATCCGAAGGTTTATAGCAAACCTTTCCGGGAAATGCCAACCCTTCACCCAGCTCATGAAGAAGGGAGTCTCCTACGTCTGGACAGAAGAATGCCAGAAAGCTTTCGATGATATCAAAGCCTACTTGACGAACCCGCTAGTCTTGGTGGCACCTGTCGCAGGCAAACCATTTCTCTTATACGTCTGTGCCATGGATCATTCCTTCGGTGCTTTGCTGGCTCAGAACAGCGATACGGGCTATGAGCAAGCTATCTACTATCTCAGTAGGACACTGATCGGGGCCGAACACCGGTACAACCCCATTGAAAAGGAGTATTTGGCTTTGGTGTTCGCCATCCAAAAGACTCGCCATTACGTTTCGGGCCAGACAATTCATGTCATCTCTTGATTCAATCCATTCAGGGTTCTCATGACGAAGCCAGGATCATTGAACTCCCGGCTAGCTACATGGGCATTCCTGCTGACGCCATACAATATGGTGTTTGTTCCACAAAAAGCCATCAAGGGCCAAGCTCTAGCCGACTTCTTATCTGTGCACCCCATCCCAGAGTCCTCCAGACTCTATGAAGATACCCCGGATGAGGTCCAAGAATCAAACGTCACCGAAGAAAGCTCTGTCTGGCATGTGTTTCTCGATGGCGCTTCGAGAACAGGCCCCAAAAGCCAAATCATCGCCGGAGTAGGGGTAGTCTTAGTCTCCCCCGATCAGCTGGTCATCCAGCGTGCTTACTCCCTTTCGAAGCCGTGCTCAAACAATGTTTCCGAGTACAATGCCCTCATCATGGGACTCCAGCTGGCACAACAGCTGGGGGTGGATCATCTGGAAGCCTACGACGACTCAAAACTCGTCGTTAACCAGATTCGAGGACAATACAAAGTTTGCCATGAAGATCTGGTTCCTTACCATGAAGTTGCATTGAAGATTATTTCAACCTTCACCAAGTTCTTCATAGAACACGTACCTCGGTTGCAAAACCTAGAGGCCGACGCTCTGGCTGGCCTCGCAGCCTCATTAGCAGCACCTCTCGGAACTCAACACTATGTCACGGTAATTGGACGAGACTAAGTCTGTCCTAAAAATAACCTATGCTCTCAAATTGCCCATGCCATGACAACAAACACTGGTGTTAATGTCCGAGATTGGAGGTTCCCGTTCATCGACTTTACCGTCTACAGAATTCTACCAGAGGACCCGAAGGAAGCTGTCTCAGTCATGAGGCGTTCCCTTCGATTCTATTACGATACAGCTACTAAAATGTTGTACCGACGCTCCTACGACGGACTTCTCCTTCGATGCCTATCCAACGAAGAAGCAGCCGAAGCCCTTCGAGAAGCTCACGACGGAACATGTGGGGCTCATCAACCTGGGCCTAAGTTGCAGGATTGACTGCGACACATGGGTAACTACTGGCCAACCATGGCAGTCGACGCCATCGACTACGCCAAAAAGTGCCATGCTTGTCAGCTTCACGCTGACTTCATCCATACACCATCCGAACCGCTATATCCTACGGTCGCCTCCTGGCCCTTTAAAGCTTGGAGCATGGACATCGTGGGACCTATTGTTTTTCATAAATAAATTTACTTTATTTATTTTGTATCTGAGAAAATTACAACTGTAGGAATCTAATCTAGAAGACGATTACTTTATCCCTTGGACGATGCGATGAAGAAGACTCGAACTTTGAAGAACTTGGACAGCAACTGGGCAATCTCTCTGTTCTCTCTGAAATTGACTGTAGTGTCTGATGAAGATGAAGAAACTCTCTTTTATAAAGTTCAGGATAACTGTCCTTAAGCATACGCTCAGGTAGTTACTTGACGTGTGCATAACTGCAGGGACGCGTGGCAAATTTTGATGGAGACACATTAGCGTGCGGTTAAAAGTAGTGGAGCATGTTCAGGAGAGATTGATGGCATGGATGCCACGTTGGATAACTTCTGAAGAAGTGGATAACTGAGTACAGGATACGTGAGAACGTGTGTTGACTGTAATCCTGGATGTAACTGCTGTGATACGCTGCTTTAAAAGAAGAGTCATACGCTAGCTTGGAAGGCACATGTCTTGCATATGCTTACTTGGACAGCGTAGAACCATATAAAGCTGATACGCTCACATTATTAACAGGGAGTCGTATGGAAACTATACGCTCACTTGTGAAGGAGTCGTATGGAATCCATACGCTCACTTAGTTAAGAAGGAGTCGTATGAGATCCATACGCTCACTTAATTGGAAGAAGTCGTATGAGATCCATACGCTCACTTAGTTTGAAGAAGTCGTATGAGATCCATACGCTCACTTAGCTGGAAGAAGTCGTGTGAGATCCATACGCTCACTGAAGAAATGGCCACGTAGCCATCATCAATCTTCTCTGATACGCCATATCTTCCAATAACTGTCAAAAGATTTTCTCGAGCGTCGTGACTACAGATATGACGGCTGACAGACTGTCAGTAATAATAACTTTGCATCAATGATCTGCTGAGCTGTCCTCGTAAAAGACAAAACCAACTCTTCGAAATCCTATACGACGGTTGCTCTTTTCATGACAACTATCTTTACACGAAAGACGAGACGTCAGATTCATTCTTTATTTAATATATACTGTGCTGCCACTTTAAGAAGAAATAATAAAATATCCACTAAGCGTATGGCTTTTGATAAGCGTATGGCCTTGAGCGTATGGATTAAAATGACAGCGTGTCATAATTTTCCACATCCTACAAGACCCCCTTCAAAGTTTTCGAACTTTATGATTTTCAAAATTTCGAAATTTACTTTGAATAAAAAGTGGGAATGAGTCTTGACACGCTGGCATTAAGTCTGTTTATGCAAAAATGAACTTTATTAAATGTCATGATGACTCTTCATTTTTCGAGACTGATTGAATCTGATTTATGGAGGAATATGAACCGACAGCAAGCTTTGTTATATAAACTGAGAAAATTCAGTTTTTGACATTCATTTCTTGTAACCATGACTCCAAAGGAAGCGGCTGAAGAAGAAGCACGAAAATTAGGTTTCTGTGCCCATGGTGACCCCACCTTTGGGGGCAAAGAACCGGAGCCCTTCGTCATCGAGTTCAAAGATGACCCTACGCAGTTAGCCAAGAATTTCTTGGGCTACTTCGGTCTGGACGGCTCCTCTTCTTCTGATGGGCGGAGCCTCGCAGAGAAGCGTGAAATGCTCGCTGCTCTGTTGCACCGCATGGGGGTCCAAAGCGTAGAAGAGTTAGGCGTCAAACTTAGCCGCTCTGGAAAATAGAGCGTGAATTTGTTGCACCCCTTTCTTTCCTTCTCTCTCTCTCTTTTTTTTTGTTTTGTAAGGCCATCAGTGCCTTAATGAAATGAATATTCAAGAATTCTCTGTTTAGTACAAATTTGTGTTGAAAACTAACGTGCACCAATGAATAACTGTAGATTATGCTGTAGGTTACGCTGTCTTCCAGTTTATAGATTACGCTAAATAGCGTGCATCAATAAATAGCTGTAGGTTACGCTGTCTTCCAATGTTGTGGAAAGCACCCTTTGAATATTTCCAAGGCTGTGCTGGCTTCCAAAGTACACGTGACACTCATTGCATATTTTATGAGCGTTATTTGTGGATCTTTTCCAAGAATAGGCTTGCGCTCCATACTTTAAAATAGACAGAAGAGTTTCACAGAACTCATCCCCATCTTCTTTTTCTTCTTCTCTTCTCTGAGAATGAACGTGAGATTTCACTCTCAAATCGGAAAGCAAATGCTTCTAAATGTTCGAATTCTGAGCAATATGTCAGACATCAGTTTGCCAACTCTTAGCGCCAAACTTGAAGGTAAGTCCGGCATAATACACGTACTGTTTTTGCTGTTGAAAATAAGCTTTCTGTCTCCGAGCGTGCTTGACCAACCAGTGTGTTTCATATGACATTTCTGTTGATTTAATTCTTTTCTTCATGCTGTTTTCCGCAGAAACTTGGCTAAAGATTTTCTTCAGAACTGGCATTGGTGATGTGGATGCTGTGGAGAATGTCCTTCTGACACCAACATCAGGGAGCTCATACGCCTTTGATGCGTAAATCAGACAACTCAGAACTCTTCGTGGGATAGAAGGGTCTTCCTCAGATGGTAGGAAGAGCCTTTATACACGAGAGTTGGATGGTGGAGTCAACTCTACTACCGAGAAATTGGGTAGTAGAGTTCCTTTCACGAGAGAACTAGGAATTGTATCCCAAGGTTGGATACATTCCTGTTTCCTCTGAAAGGTAGCTCCTAATCCACCAGTTGTATTGGCAGCACCACGACTTCGGGCTGCCACACTCTGTGGTTCTCCTCTTGTCTGAAAGAGAAGACCAGAGTTTGATTCCTGCTGATCTGGTCGTAATTGAGATCCAGACAGTCAGGAATTGCAACCAACAACGAACCTGACGGAGAAGGTCCGACGGAGAAGATCCAAAGAAGAAGATAGATCTTTATTAGGTTATTGTTGTGGTGTAGAATGAAAATCCAAGATTTGTAATAGATTTCCATTATGATTTGTAAGAAAGTCTAAGAAAATGTAATAGACTTTTTATGGTGAAATGAGAATGGAAATGATAATTCTTCTATGCTCAATGATTTATATTTGTGGATGAATTGTGGACATGATAGATAATAAAATCATCTTTTCTGTTTTTAGAGTATATGATATTATCAGAGGTATTATGGACGTAATAATATATAGAAACTCAAAAGAAAATAGATTGATTTCTATGCAGAGGTAATTAAAAAAATAACGAATGAATAAGTAGATTCGGAATTGATTCAGAGGTTATGAAAACATGATCACTAACGAATCCCCACTTAATGAATTGATAGAAGATTATGAACGGACTAACCGTTAGATGAATGAACGGATGAACCATCGGATGAACGTAATAAATGAAGGGATGAAATGAATCTCGGGAAAGAATACGTCCCTTCGATCTTTGTAACCATATGCCTATAAATAGAGCATATGTTTTGAGTAGAAGGATCACACATCATCCTCTTTTATCCACAATGTCTTCTGAAAAGAATACAAAGAAGGCTGAAATTGTCTCCGAAGTTACTGAAGGTGCTAAAGAACATCTACCTCCACAGAAGAAGGAAATGGGCGAAAGCTCGTCTACTCCCAAGCCGCCGAAAGATATCCTGGACTTCCTGGTCGAACCAGGAGAAACCGAAGAAGAAGAAACAATAAGGCTGGCTGCCTGTCAGTTCTTGGTGCGGTCAGGAAAAGATGTATTCAA
This sequence comes from Iris pallida, assembly GCA_029216955.1. NCBI lineage: Eukaryota > Viridiplantae > Streptophyta > Magnoliopsida > Asparagales > Iridaceae > Iris > Iris pallida. The sequence continues at coordinate 10,177,129 of JANAVB010036419.1, read as the reverse complement.
TTCTTTTGCTGATTATGTATGTGGCCCTCATCCCAAGTATGAGAGGGATGACAGTGATCTTCCATGATGATGTACTCTTTTTCTTGAAGAATTTGTCTCAAAATAAACTCTGTTTAAGGAAACTTTGTTTACGATGTATCCTTCCCACTTTACATCAATTTTGCCTTTATTTACTGATCTTTAGCTTGGAAGATGATACATGGTGGAATATCAGTTTCCTCTGGGGATAACGATATCGAAATAACTTTTGTAAAGAAGAATTTTATATTTGCTGGGGAATGATGAAAATATTATACATAATATTTCTTTAAGAATTTGCCATTGATAGGCATCATCATGACTTTCCCATCCATAGAGGCAAGCTAGTATGCTCCGTTAGAGAAGACTTTGTTTACTACGAATGGGCCTTCCCATTTCGCATCAAATTTGCCTTTGCTCATATGTGTCATGGTCATAGGACGTCTGACAGTAAGGACCAGTTCTCCCTTCTGATATGCTCTGACTTTGACTTTCCGGTTAAAAGCTTTTGAGATTCGGGCCTGATACAGCTCGATATTTTGTTGAGCATATAATCGTTTTTCATCTAGAGCTTCCAACTCTTGAAGTCGAAGACGATTATTATTTTCTGTTGTCAGTTCATTAGAGATTGCAATTCTCAGAGAAGGAATCTGGATCTCAAGGGAAAGAACAGCTTCACACCCATATACTAAAGAGAAAGGTGTACATCCGGTCGCATTGCGAACTGTGGTGCGGTAGGCCCATAAACATTCACCAAGCTTCTCGCTCCAGTTGCGTTTGTTGGAAGAAACGAACTTTTTCAAGAGTTTGATGATTGTTTTATTGAAAGCTTCTGCCAATCCATTAGCTGCTGGATTATATGTTGTAGAAGCTAAATTATTAATCCGATGATCGTCGTAGAATCGAGTAAATTTTTGACTGACGAACTGCGGTCCATTATCATGGATAATACGCCGAGGAACACCAAATCGATAGATAACATGATGCTTGACGAAGTTGATAACACTAGAAGTTTTAACTTCAGATAACGGGATTGCTTCAGCCCATTTGGAAAAGTAATCGATTATTGCTAAAATAAACCGATGTCCTCTTGATGATGGTAGGTTGATGGGACCAATGACGTCCATGCCCCAAGCTTCAAAGGGCCATGATACCGCTGTTGGGTATAAGAACTCTGACGGTTGATAGATAAAGTCTGCATGAATTTGACAGGCTTTACATTTTCGAGCATATTGAATAGCGTCAGCCACCATCGTGGGCCAATAATAACCCATACGACGGATACGCTCTTGAAGTTTAGGACCTGGTTGATGAGCTCCGCAAACACCATCATGTGCTTCACGGATTATCTGTTGTGTTTCTTCACCAGCAATGCATCGGAGGAGAAGACCGTCGTAAGACCGACGATATAATGTTTTCATCGTATGATTATAATAGAATCTGAGAGATCGACGTTGAATAGACGCTGCTTCACTCGGATTATCAGGAAGTATATCATACAAAACAAAATCTATAAACGGGCGTCTCCAGTCTTCAATTATGGCTTCTGTTTCATTAGAAAAGACATATTCCATAGTAGAATCAGAGGAAGACGAGGACATTTTGTCAAACTTTAATCCAGCATCAAGGTTGAGAGAATCTTTGTCTGGTTTGTGAGGAAAAGCCAAAGCCAAATTATTCCCAACACAGAATAGTTCTCGGTTATAAACTACTATCACTTGCTGACGTCTGATTGGTATAGCTAATACAGCAGCAAGATTAGCTAAAGCATCAGCTTCTGCATTATAGGCTCGTCGAACATGTTCAATAAAGAAATCTTCAAAAGATGAGGCTATAGAGAGTGCTGCTCGATGATAAGGTATCAAATCCTGGTGCCGAACTTCATACGTTCCTCTGATCTGATTGACAATAAGCTTGGAGTCTCCAAAAACTTCCAAATATTGAATATTTAGATGTTTAGCAAGTTGAAGACCAATGAGTAATGCATTGTATTCGGCTACATTGTTTGAACATGATTGATCTAGAGAATAAGCCCTCTGAATAATTAGTCCTTCTGGGGATACAAGAACAATCCCAACTCCAGCGACAATATCGCCGTTAGGACCTATTCTAGATGCTCCATCAAAGAATAGACGCCAGGTAGAAACTTCTTCAGAAATCAGATTTGAATCCAAGACTTCATCAGGAATCTTATCATATAATTTAGAATCTTCTGGAATTGCATGAGCAGCCAGAAAATCAGCAGGAGCCTGTCCTTTAACTGACTTCTGAGGAATATAATGCATATCGTATTGAGCTAACAAGATTCCCCAATTAGCTAGTCTGGAGTTGAGAATACCAGGTTTCTTCATCATAATCCTGATGGGATTCACTCTGGAAATGACGTGAATCGTTTGACCGATAATATAATGTCGCATTTTCTGAACAGCAAACATTAATGCTAAGCATTCTTTCTCGATTGGATAATAACGCGGTTCAGCACCCGTTATTTTGCGACTGAGATAATAAATAGCCTGTTCATGGCCTTATTTTTCTGGGCAAGTAATGCACCAAGAGAATGATCCATGGCTCGAACATATAGAAGGAATGGTATCCCCGAGACGGGAGGTACCAAAACTGGAGGGTTCATGAGATACTATTTAATATCGTCAAATGCTTTTTGACATTCTTCGTTCCAGACGAAAGATACACCCTTCTTCAGAAGTTTGTTGAATGGTCTGCAGCGTCCTGATAAGTTAGAAATGAATCTCCTGATATAAGCAATTCTTCCTTGAAATCCTCGTAGCTCTTTTAAGGTGCATAGAGGACGCATCTCTTGAATGGCTTTGATCTTCTCGGGATCCACGTGTATACCTTTAGCGGTAATGACGAAGCCAAAAAATTTACCATTAGAGACGCCCAGGAAGGACTTAGTAGGATTCATTTTAAGTTGATACTGATGCATTAAATCAAAGATAGTCTTCAAATCTTGGATATGATCCTCCTTTCGTCGACTTTTGACCGCAATATCATCAACATAGCATTCGACTATTTTTCGGAGATGTTCGCGAAATATAGTGCTCATTGCTCGCTGATATGTTGCTCCTGCATTCTTGAGACCAAACGGCATCACTGTATAACAGTATGTACCGATCGGCATTCTGAAGGAAGTGTGTTTTTTATCATCTGGAAACATTTTGATCTGGTTGTATCCCGAATACCCATCCATAAATGACATTCGTTCGAAACCACATGTGTTATCGATCATGACATCAGTAATTGGAAGAGGAAACTCATCTTTAGGACAAGCCGCATTGAGATCACGAAAATATATACAGACCCGGATCTTGCCAGTCTTTTTAAGGACAGGAACGATGTTAGCCACCCATTCAGGATGTTGTTCCTCTCAAATAAATCCAGAAGCCATAAGCTTGTTGACTTCAGCTTTAATTGCATCCATGATGTCTGGACGAAATCGTCGCTGTTGTTGTTTGACCGGTTTAGCATTTGGCATGATATTGAGTTTGTGCATTGCAATCTTCGGATCTAGTCCTGGCATATCTTCGTAACTCCAGGCAAAGACATCGATATAATCACGAATAAGCTTGATCATGTCTTGCTTATCCGTTTCTGAAAGACTTTCACTGATGAATATTGGTTTAGGAGAACCTTCTTCACCAACATCAATTTGGATCAGTTTATCTTCGGTAGGAGGTTCCCTCTGCTCGAACCTGAATTCCCATTGATTATCTAATCTTTGAGCCCATTGTTCCGATTCGGGTGATATTTCAAAATCATCCTCATCTTCATCATTTTCCTGCGGGCCATCAACAGAGACCATATTGATGGATAGAATAGAACGATGGAGATCGCCAATACTCGTGTCAGAATCCCAAGAGAAGGAATCAGAAGACTCAGATCGTTCGTCTTCATCGGATTTTGAATCTTCATGGACTATATTGATAAAGGAAGTAGGAGTAATATAACCTAAACCACATTTTGTCCTTCCGTATTTTAATAGAGGAATTCGAACAGGCATTCTTCTTCCTTTTCTATTATTGAGACTGGTTCTAAAGTCATAACCCATATTCTTAATGATATTTTTGGATTGTTGACTGTAGCGACGCAGTTGTAACCTTCCAGTATCATCGTTTATGTCATCTTCTTCCAAGTTAGGAGGATTCTGGGGTCCTTTATAAAAGAAGATTGGATTTTCTCCCTTCTTTCTAGCAGGGACCACGAAGTATGATTTTTGTATGGATTCTAATGATACGTCTGTATGAAGAGTTTAAACAACCCCTATAGTTAGTGACTCTAAGCTATCTAGAAATTGAAAATAACTTTGTACATGATTACAGACATCAATATACTGCAAAGGAGATGCTTCATTAATATTAGATACTGTATTTACAACAGAAGGCTGAGCCTTATCAGACTTAGTCAAGTTAATGACAAAAGGGGGAGAGGAAGAGCGATCAGAAGTTTTGTTTCGATTAAGATCGATAACAAAAGGCTCAGAAGAGGTGAGCTCCCTTGAAGAAGATCGTGGATAAGTAGTACGTCCACTGACTGGAATGACTAGAGTATCTGGTCTAGCCTGAGAAGGTGGAGGGGGAGTGGTACGTCCACTGACAGGAATTATCAGTGAGCCTTGTGGAGCTTAGGCATGTGATGAAGTAGTACGTCCACTGACAAGAATTATCAGTGAGCCTTGTGGAGCCTGGGCAGGTGATGAAGTAGTACGTCCACTGACAGGAATTATCAGTGAGCCTTCTTCAGATGATTTAACAGACTGCGGAGGAGTGATACACCCTTTTACAGAAATAACAAAAGTGCCAACTTTTGCTATCTCATCATCATTATCCATGGCTTGCAAGACGCTTGGGCATGTGATGAAGTAGTACGTCCACTGACAGGAATTATCAGTGAGCCTTATGGAGCCTGGGCAGGTGATGAAGTAGTACGTCCACTGACAGGAATTATCAGTGAGCCTTCTTTAGATGATTTAACAGACTGCGGAGGAGTGATACGCCCTTTTACAGGAATAACAAAAGTGCCAACTTTTGCTATCTCATCATCATTATCCATGGCTTGCAAGACTTTTGAATATTCATCTTTGTACATGCGAGCGTCATTGAAGTAAGCTTCAACTCCTTTGAATGGATAGAGATCTGCAACCTCCTTTTGAACTTCTCCATTATCATCAACATATTTGAAACACTGATGAAGAGTCGAAGGAACGACATTATGTTCATGCAAGAATGGTCTCCCCAACAGAGTATTGTATGAGCAACCATGATTGTCGATGATGTAAAAAGTAACTTTAGTGCGAAGATCGCCTATTTGAAATTTGAGGCGAATCTTGCCCAAAGGCTCACTTTTTCCTTGATTGAATCCCAAGATGGTAGTGATAGTGCTGGAAAGACTATGCATAGGTATCTTCAGTGCATCTAGCATAGCTTTTGGCATAATACTGAGAGCAGATCCTGGATCAATCAGGAGACGATCAACCTTCATAGAATCAATATATCATATATGATACAAAGGACGGTCATGTCGATTATCCTCTAGCAGCATATCGTCCTGCGTAAAGGTAATGTTTGGAATAAATTCCAATACATTATGGCAATGAGAAACAGATTCTGTTTCCAACTTCTTGAGAAGAGTTAGGCAGGTTTCTGCTTGCAGTAGTGCTTCACTTAGAGTTTCTCGAGTCTCTTTAGAGAGGCGTAAGAGCTCGAAGATTGATAATTTAGCTGGGGTATTGGCTAGTTGAGCTAATATATCAAAATTATAAGGCTTTTCAAGTCCTGTAGGAGATGATTTCTTCAATAGTTTGTCGAAGCGAACTTGTTATTTGCCTTTGTCAGCTGCCGTTGGTTTAGAAGGAACTGTCTCAACAGGAACATTCAAAGGCTCTTCAGTAGAGACTGGTATTGAAGCTGTAACTGGAGGGACGTCAGAAGTTTCTTCAAGAATTTCAGCATAATCTTTCAGATATATTTTTCCTGACCGAGTTCCAGCATGAACTTCAACTTCAGATTCTGGTTCAGGGTCTATGGAAACCATGTTACAATTCTTTATCTTGCTCTTGGTTCTTTTATGTTTGATGAGAGCTTTATTCCAGAAACCAAGGCCAACACGAGATTGATTATGTCTCATAGTGATGGCCAAAGGTGCTCGGAGTCCCTTGCCTGAGTTCAAACCAGGAGCAGTGGCTAGATCATAACCCATCTTCGCCATCAATTCACGAGATTGTGAACTGTATAGATGAAAAGCAGGCTTGTACCTATCTTCAAATTGAGGTACAGATTTTATCTCCGTAGGGAGTGAATTTCCTGCTGAGGTGAAAGTAGAAGTTAGATAAAAATCGGGTGCATGACTTAGTCTTCCCGAGATTCTTTTTAGATGAGGGAGTCTTCCGAAGAGAAGAGGAAGATGTCTCAAACTCCGTCATTAAATCTGGGTAAATCCACATGATCTCTCCCTTCTTAGTTGTGACAGGAACAAGTCCGTCATTCTGTGCTGGTGGGATATTTACAACTTCGAGAGTTGCTTTGGGGATAGGAACAATCCCACTTTCTACCATTAAAGGAAGGAAGTCACCGAACTGCATTGAAATTACATTTGCTGTGACTGCTTTGTCTTTAGGTGTTAATGTCACAGCTCCTGATTTAATCATCTCTTGAATCTTCCCTTTTAATACATAGCAAGACCGGATTGTATGACCCAGCATTCTATGATATGGACAGTATTTTGGATGATCTGTCTTATTGGCTTCATCAGGCTTTTTAATTTCTGGCAATTGAATCTTATTACCTTTGAGCAAGCATTCAAAGATACCCTGAACATCATCATCGTCGAAAGAATATTCTTCCTTCGGCCGAGGAGGTCTCTGTTGTTGATTTGTTGGAGCTGGAGTAGCTTGGGTAGTCTTTACCTCTTGACTACTGCTTTGGAGATTGACTTCAAGAGCTTCTTTCCCTTTGCGATTGTTGGGTCGAGTACTATTGCTAGCACTCTGATTTGATTCCTTGGGAGCCATTTGTACCCCCAGACCCTTGAAGGTCTCAGCACTGACCTCGGCAGCCTTGGCACTGACAATGAAAGAAGGCCAATCTTGGAACTGAGTGGATCCTGTCCACATGCTGATAATTGGTAAGAGATTCGACTTGCAAGTGTCGATGGTAACAGCATCGGGAGTTCCGAGAGGCATTTTGAGGGCTTCTCTTCTGAATCTTTCAATGAAGTCCTCGGTGGTTTCGTTATTTTTCTGTTTAATTCTTATGAGGGCTGACATGGTCATGTCGTTGAGCCCTTCATAGAATCGTTCAAGAAATATTTGCTTGAAACCGGCAAATGAGGTAATGCACCCATCAGGGAGACTTCTATACCATTCATAAGCCGTTCCTTTGAGACATCCAACGAACACCCGAGTAAGGAGGGCGTCACTTGGTTGCAGTTGATCAGTCATTACTTCAAAATGATTAATGAACTGACTTGGGGAGGTTGTCCCATCATAAAAAGAGATGGTCGGAGATTTGTATTTTGGTGGATACGATACCTGCTTCCATTCTATCGGGTAAGGTTGCTTGATACCTAACCTTTGCAAACCATCCTTCTGTTTGAATGCCTCGAATTGAGTTCGGAGATTCTTTAACTCTTCAGAAACAATTCCAGAAGATTGGGGAGTTGTAACTTGTTGAGTATAATTGGGAGGAGGGACTACAGCATATGTACCACCCCCAGCTCCAGACTGACTTGGAGTGGGTTGTTCAGGAACATTAGATTGTACCCCCGAAATAGTAGAGGGTTCCGGGTTTGGAACAACAGGAGTATTTAATATAACTGGAGGAGCTGTCTGTTGGACTTGCTGAGTTTGATGCTGAGCTTGCATAAGAGTGTGCATAGCATTCAATATATCTGCCATAGCTCGTAACTGTTGTTCTAAGGAAGAAATCCTTTGTTCATGAGCTTCGGTGCTAGTTGAAGGTTCATGATCGCCCTCTGCCATGTAAGTGGTAATCATTCGAGGAATAGATGACGAAACAGTCTGTTCTGAATCATCACTGTGTGAATCAGTATCTTTCCCGGGGCTTTTTACGGGAGTCAATACTGGAAAATTGGATTTTCCAAGGAAGTCTTCTGTGATCTCCGGATTACCACTTAGATGAGAAGAAGAGGCTCTGGTCCTGGATCGGGTGCCGAGATAAACACCATCTTCAGAGTCTGATATAGCATCAGACCGTATGCTACCTCCAATATTTCTGGAGGTCATGTTGACAGAAGCATAAAGAGGTTCATCTTTATCCAACATTGGTTCATATTGAATCCGTTCGAAAACAGATTGTCTTTTTGGTGAACAACAACATTGAATTACAACTCGAGGTTGGAAGTTGCAACCATGCTTTTCATGGCAAATATGAGCAATATCATAGCCTGATGGAGTGTCAATTCTCCGTTTATTTTGCAAATATTCCCGGAGATCTATAGGAACAGATTGGGAAGTACTTGAAGATAGTTTCTGTGTAGAAACTTGTCTTTTGTTCTTCTGTCTTCTTGGTTCCTGAGTGTATAAAGACTGATTAATTTGAGCCACATAGTTCTTGGCATATTCTGCATCAGGGTCTAATATACTTGTCTCAGTGGAACCGAGACGATTCTGATTAAGCTTGTTACGAAGATCCGTAGGAGATCTGACTTTGATATCAGTCTTGGATACTTGTAATTTGCCTTTCTCAGATCGAGAAATTTGGAGAGAAGGAAGATGAGTATTATTCCGACTAGGAGTCGGTAATAATCCATCTTTGGAGGAATTAGCCAAAAGGCATTTTCCATTGTTTGATCTAGTAAGAGTACTAGTCAAATTAACTCCAGAGGTAAAGACCTTAGGAGTAGAGGAGTTGACTAAAGAGTCTTTCTCCTTGGTTGGCACAAGATGTGCAAGTTGAGAGGGGATAATTTGTATGTTCTGTGGAAGAGAATCCCCAGCCTGATTTTGAGAAACAGTCAAAGGACTATATCTGTTAGCATACGCTGACTTCAGTTTGGACTTCTGGTCATACGCTGCCTTTTTATTAGCATACGCTGGCTTTGGCTTAGCGTACGCTGCCTGATGTTGGCTTTTGTTCGCTGCCTTTGCCGTACGCTGCCCTTTGAATACCATACGCTCAGAGTCATCAATGGCTAAAGAGCCGACTGCTGTCGTAAGAGTAGAGGGAGAAGGGACTTTGACATGTCCAGAGATGGTTTTTCTTGTACACGCTGACTTGGTTAAAGAACCAACTTTGTCAGTGTGACTAGAAGAAGCCACTGTTGCCGTGTTCAGAGAAGCCGAATTGTGCTTTATGGAAGTTGAAGACGTGTTCTTGTCAGCATAAGAAGTGACAGAAGCGTCTCGGACTGTTGCAGAAGACTTAGGGACATAGACGGAGCGTCCCTTCTTCTTGGCAGCAAGAAGAGCGGAGGAAGCAGTGCGGCCCTCCTTCGCCTTGAGCATTTCTTCATAAGCCGATTGGTCGAATTGTACAACCATCGTCTTCTTCGTCAAGCTGATCGACGAAGTATCGCATTGAGTTGTTGCTATCTCGTTGGAGGAGACAGCATTCCCCAGCAGAGTCGCCAATTTGTTTTCCATAAATAAATTCACTTTATTTATTTTGTATCTGAGAAAATTACAACTGTAGGAATCTAATCTAGAAGACGATTACTTTATCCCTTGGACGATGCGATGAAGAAGACTCAAACTTTGAAGAACTTGGACAGCAACTGGGCAATCTCTCTGTTCTCTCTGAAATTGACTGTAGTGTCAGATGAAGATGAAGAAACTCTCTTTTATAGAGTTCAGGATAACTGTCCTTAAGCATACGCTCAGGTAGTTACTTGACGTGTGCATAACTGCAGGGACGCGTGGCAAATTCTGATGGAGACACATTAGCGTACGGTTGAAAGTAGTGGAGCATGTTCAGGAGAGATTGATGGCATGGATACCACGTTGGATAACTTCTGAAGAAGTGGATAACTGAGTACAGGACACGTGAGAACGTGTGTTGACTGTAATCCTGGATGTAACTGCTGTGATACGCTGCTTTAGAAGAAGAGTCATACACTAGCTTGGAAGGCACATGTCTTGCATACGCTTACTTGGACAGCGTAGAACCATATAAAGCTGATACGCTCACATTATTAACAGGGAGTCGTATGGAAACTATACGCTCATTTTTCAAGGAGTCGTATGGAATCCATACGCTCACTTAGTTGAGAAGGAGTCGTATGAGATCCATACGCTCACTTAATTGGAAGAAGTCGTATGAGATCCATACGCTCACTTAGTTTGAAGAAGTCGTATGAGATCCATACGCTCACTTAGCTGGAAGAAGTCGTGTGAGATCCATACGCTCACTGAAGAAATGGCCACGTGGCCATCATCAATCTTCTCTGATACGCCATATCTTCCAATAACTGTCAAAAGATTTTCTCGAGCGTCGTGACTACAGATATGACGGCTGACAGACTGTCAGTAATAATAACTTTGCATCAATGATCTGCTGAGCTGTCCTCGTAAAAGACAAAACCAACTCTTCGAAATCCTATACGACGGTTGCTCTTTTCATGACAACTATCTTTACACGAAAGACGAGACGTCAGATTCATTCTTCATTTAATATATGCTGTACTGCCACTTTAAGAAGAAATAATAAAATATCCACTAAGCGTATGGCTTTTGTTAAGCGTATGGCCTTGAGCGTATGGATTAAAATGACAGCGTGTCATAATTTTCCACATCCTACACCTATTACCCCTCCTTGATCGAAGGAACACCGCTTCATCCTAGCTATCACCGACTACTTCTCCAAGTGGGAAGAAGCAGTCCCACTGGCGAAAGTCAAAAGATCTAGGGTGATCAGCTTCATCAAGCATCATGTCATCTACCGTTTCGGGGTGCCCCGCAGGATTATCCACGACAACGGTCCACAGTTCATCAGCCATATTTTCAGCAGATTCTGTGACAAGAATCGTATTCAGAACGTGGCATCAACCGCCTACAATCCGGCAGCAAATGGATTGGCCGAGGCATTTAATAAGACGATCGTCCGACTACTCAAAAAAGTCATATCATCCAACAAACGCGACTGGGACGAAAAGCTCGGCGAATGCCTTTGGGCCTACCGCACAACGGTACGGACTCCGACAGGCAACACACCATTCTCCTTAGTCTACGGGAGCGAAGCGGTACTGCCTCTTGAGATACATATACCCTCACTCCGCATAGCAATCACAAATCAACTGACAGAAGAGGACAATCAACGTCGTCGTCAGCGAGAATTGGAGGCACTTGACAAAAAACGTCTCCTAGCTCAACAGCTCATCGAACTCTATCAAGCTCGTATATCACAGGCTTTTAATAAGAAGGTCAAGCAGAGGACTTTCCAAGTAGGTGACCTGGTTCTGGCAGTCAGGAGGCGATGGTGTTGACTCACAAAATACCAGAAAAGTTCGAGCCCAAGTGGGAGGGACCTTTCATCATTGAGACGGTATACTCAAACGGTGCTTACCGCCTCGCCCGATCAAACGGGGACTTGTTCATGATGCCCATCAACGGCAAGTTTCTAAAGAAGTACTACTCTTGACATCATTCAGAGATGTACTTCCATTTCTACCTAGTAAGGGGATCAGTAGGCCTGATCATCAGAGCTCACGTACACCCCTTTCTTTCACAAAAATCCTATACTTTCGGAACCCAGTCGTTTCATTGCATTCTATCACCAGTAGAAGAACAACCACGTCCACATTACCTCTGAGTTTCTCCTCTATGTCCCATAAAGCAAAATCTTACAAACCGTAAGATAACGCTGCCCATCATGTTTACCACGTCCACATTACCTCTGAGGAAACATCCCGTACAAACAACCCCTGTGTTGCCGTACATCGATCGCAGAACTTCCATGTCCATATCACCTCTGAGTAGTTCCGTGTATCTCCCCAGAGTCACTCCTACCACGTCCATAATACCTCTGAGTAGGAAGATTCTATCATTTGAACCTCATATTTGCCACGTCCACATTACCTCTGAGCAAACATGTCGATTCTCTCAAACTTATTATCTGTACCTAACAACCAAAGGTGCACAAAAGATAATAGGTCCACATAAACCACAAGTTTATGACAGCAAAAGATGAACACACCACAAAATCCTTTATTTTTCATTCAAAAGAGTAAAGGACTACATCCCCAGCATATAACAAAAAAGGGGGGAGAAGAAAGGAAAGACTACAATCCCTAAGCATCATGGGGACTGGCGGAAAGATCTTCGATCCGACGCCTCAAGTCTGCCGCCCGGGTCTCCACAGTCGCCAAGACCCGGTGTTTCGCTTCTTGTCTCATCATTTCCACAGCCTCGGGAGCAGTATCATTCTCGTGCTTGGCATCCAGCTCCTGCCATTGGCGAGTTAGGGAAAGAGCCTGGCGAGTGACAACTGCCTCTTCCTCCTTGGACGAAATACGATCAGCCTGGACCTGCTCAAGATTTGACATAAGGTGGGCCCTCTGGTCTTCTAGGAGGCGAATCCTGGCAGTAACCTCCGCTATACCTGCCTCCAGTGAGGCCCGCAGGTCCTCCTTCTCCTGGGAGGATCGAGACAGTCTCTCTGCAGCAGCCTCAGCATCAGCCACCTCATGATCCCAGATGGCCACCGTAGCTTGATAGGACGACTCGACTTCAGCTATCAGCTTCTGCTGTTCTTCTTCTATCAGAGTGGAGAGGTCATTCCGCGGGATACTCTGCAGCTCAGCAAGATGTTGGTCGAGCTCAAGCACCGACTCCTCCAGGATTACAACTATGTGATCGTGGCCACGGTGCGAATATATCAAACCAATGGAAGAGAGCGCCATGGTTTTCGCCGTCGTAAAGCTTCTATTTGCATTCAGCACAGCTGATACACCCCTCTGCAGCATCTTGTACACTGATTCAACAATAAACTGAACATACTCATCTGCATCAGCCTGCATTTGAGGTGTCATGGCAGGAGTTGTAGGTGCTACGGTAACAGGCGGCGGGACCGAAGAAGACCCACCAACTTCAGTCCGCGAGGCTGAAACCTCGACATCAACGGATTCTTCCTCAACAGGGGCTTGAGCATCGTCGCTCTCCTGAGAAACCAAGAGAGCAGAAGGAGCCGGATGGGGCGTCGTTATCGTCCCCCAACTAGTACGAGCGACAGAAGGTTCCGGCAAACCCTTGTCCTTCTCAAGCTCGGAGGAACCTCCGACATCAGGAGCTGTCACGACCCGCACCCGGTTTTCGGACGCGAGCTCGTGAGCAAGCCAGCTACGTATCGAATGGACTCCAGCCCGACTCGAATACGTAAACGCTGTCAAGGCTATGGTATACTGCCAAATCATGGCAAACAACTCTAAATCTCAATCCACAATAAGATAATAAACATAAATGAACACTATGGGTCGTGGTCTGCAGCCCACTAGCATATATGTCCGATAAGACTCTAAAGAAAGTAACAAGAGTCTAAACTGAATCAGGAAACATGATAAAGTAAGAAAGCACGAAAGGATAACAAACGTAATAATAATACCTTAATCCCACAAGAATCGCAAACCCTCCGCCATCCAGAACTACGAGCTAACTCCATGCGATCGCTAAACCTAAGGAGATCATCAGGTCCTCAGAGGACATAGCAAGATACATAATATACATGCCTATCTAACAATTCTATCATGCCCAAAAAGGATAAACAAGAAAAACGGGAACACGACAAATGACCACGGACACGAATACTGACACGAACACGAACACGAACAATAGAACAACTACGCGTAATGAACTGCCGAATGAACGATAATCATGATGATCAATGGAAGAAACCAAACCCTCGTCCCGAGTGTGGACTCTCTGGTTAGTACTAACCCTCGTCCCGAGTGTGGACTCTCTGGTTAGTTCACGGCAAGGCACCCTCGTCCCGAGTGTGGACTCTCTAGTGCAAATACTACATCCTCGTCCCGTGTGTGGACTCTCTGATGTAAACACTCTCGTCCCGAGTGTGGACTCTCTGGTGCAAGTCAAGTCAAGTCTGCACCCTCGTCCCGAGCGTGGACTCTCTGGTGCAATAATCGACATCCTAGTCCCTAGTGTGGACTCACGGATGTAAACAGATCAAGAAAAACACCCTCGTCTCGTATGTGGCCTCTCTGGTGCCAAGGAACCAATATCAAGGATTTAGCAGTTCACTACACGCACTCGTTCTATGACATGACTCAAGCAAGGTACTGACGAGAAACTCCAAATGTGAAACATAAGGCCAAAACATGAACATGGCTATAAACAATAAAAACAACTCCAAAGAAAATAACACGAAAAAGCACATGTCCATAAATAATCCAAAAGCTGGAAACTGAAATAAAATGCATGTAAATAAAACTGTAGAGGGAGGCAAGGTATACTTGCCTGGAGGTTGCACGCAGATCCAATAACAATCTAGTCCACTGCTAAGCCATAAAGTCCAATCATCACAACTGTATCCGAAAGCTGAAACAGACAGTGCCAACAGTCTCAGAATAGTCAAATTAGCTAGGATTGCCTGTCCTTAAGTCCAATTCTGGACACAGGGGCAAAACGGTAATTTCGGGCAAAAACGATGTCCGCCGTTGGACCCGCTTTGCACCGAAAAGTGTGCCAAAGCCAATGGTCTCTAAAGTCGTCAAACTATATGTCTACAGATCTGGTTTTCTGATACGAACCCAACCGTATGTCCAGAGTTGGATTCCGGTGGGCCGTGCACAAAATCGTCCGTTGAGTGGGTCCGTGTGGCCCACAAAACGACGTACGATTCAACTGTCTCAGAATCAGACCAAACTTGGCATACAGGACCAGAAAAATGATACGGTCCCATTGGCGCAAGTTTCGTCTCGATCTGACGAGCATGCACAAAGTAATTAAGAAATTTACAAAGTGTACGATACGGTGAATTTCGACGGATACGCATCAAATTCGTCGCGCACACGCGACCAATTTGAATTTCGTCAAAGACCACACGACCACGAAGCCGTTATGCAGCTTTTGATGCTTTCGGTTCGCGACCACGTTGCCCGGAATGGCGGGACGCACGTCGTGTGGAACAATTTCTATGTTTTGAAAACAGATTTTTAGGAAACTTTGGGATTCGAATTCTCGACGCGTAGTCGATGATTTTCGAATCCACAAAAAGGGTCGTGAAGTACTACAGGTTGTCTATAATTGTCTTCAAATAGTTTTTCAAATATCGTATTGGATCGATCGGGATCGATCGCCAACTTGGATGATTGGACAGTATATACCCTGTTTTTTCGAACAGGTTTCAGTCGATTTTTGGATTGATTTTTTGGGAATCCTAGCAAGTGGCGAACAAAAGTATTTGAAGGAGAATAATGTGGTATAGGTTAGGAACGTACCCTAAAAGATGAATTACAAAATCATTGCTCGTGCGCGACGACATGTCGCTGCGAACCTGCTCCCCACGCGGCCTGTGCTCCTGCTGTGGGTTCTCTGTTTCGTGAGGCCTGCCGTCGGTCGCCGCCCCGACGGTGGCGCGCAGCGGCGCGCTCGAGTGCGGGGGTTGGAGGCACGCGCAGGCGAGGTGGAGATTAGGGTTTTCATGCTACTGCTGCGCTTCTTTATATATAAACGATCTCCAATACTCTGTTTCGAACAGAGGGGAGATCGGGCTCTATGCTGTGAGGGATTAGTCCTATGGGCTTTGGGAGCTCGGGGCTTGGGCCTATGGGCTGGGGGTGAGCTCAGCTGCTCAGCTGTGGGCTTGCTGGCCCGAGAGGGAAGGATTTAAATCCTTTATTCTACTTCTTTTTAGCTCTATTAATATATACATATACTCATATATATATTATATATATATAGAGAGAGAGAGAGGTATACATACTACTATATAGTCACCTATATACATGTATACACTATTCACGTATACACGTATACACATATACATATACATATATATACATATACATATATATATATATATATATATATATATATATATATTATATATATATATATATATATATATATATATATATATATATATATATATATATATATATTTTATATATATATATTTTATATATATATATATATATATATATATATATATATATATATTATATATATATATATATATATATATATATATATATATATATATCTATATATATATACATATAATAAACACGTATTCGTACCATATATTTATATTTATAGATATACATATATATGTATACATACATGTATATATTTATATATATACACATACACACATTTACGTATATATATTTTATATATATACAATCACATATATATTTATCAATACATATTTAATATATTATATATATATATATATATATATATATATATATATATATATATATATATATATATATATATATATATATATATATATATATACACATGTATATTAATATACATATATCATATATATTTATATATATATATATATATTTACATATATATTTATATACACACATATATAAAATCTTATATATTTTTTTTATATATATATTTATATACACACACACACATATATATATATATATATATATATATATATATATATACATATATATATATATATTTATATATATATATATATATATTATTTAAAATATATATATATATATATATATATATATATATATATATATATATATATATATATATATATATATATATATATTCATTCACACATAACCAAATAATAATAATATTTAATAATAAACTCAATATTATAATAATGATAATAACTCTATTAATACTGAAATTAAACCAATAATATTTTGCGGTGCACTTATCAACCACCCCATTTATTTGGCTCCAGAAAACCACACAATTATTGTAAACACTAATAAAATAATAATAATAAAACTTATAATGTATATATAACAATTATTAGAAGTTAATTGCCAATTCATAAAATGTATATAAAATAATTGCATTTACCAAACATGTCTACAAGGCCGTATTTGGTCTCACTATATGCCTACATGGACTTGGATTTGACTTGGGCTCAATCTGGATAGGTTCGGTACAACCGGGTTCCCTAAACTTCATTAATATAATTAAATAATAATTAAAATCTTCGGTGCGGGTTACGTCGTAACTTGGCCTGGTTTTTCTAGTTAGGACATCACTATGGCTCGGCCTTCCCCTACCATGGCTAAACTCTAGTCAAAGCACGCCACTGCACTATCCGTGCCATGATTTCTAGTCGTCTGGTACTTCAAAACTCCACCATGGCTAAAATCCTCTACCGTAATAATTAACTAAATAAACATAAAAAAATCTAAAATCACTATTCAAATCAAATAAATAATAAAAATATTTTTTTAAAAAAAAAATTCTCCGGGAAGGGAAGCTACAAATCTACCCACCTTAAAAATAATTTCGTCCTCGAAATTCTAATTCATGACTATTCCTTAAAATTTAAAGTCTAATATTACCTTAATCTCCTCAATTTATTTCTTCAAAAAATATTTTATAACCTTCTCTAGTCATTCCGTATCTACGAAACTTCGAGGACTTCTACCCACCTTTGGTCACACTACTCTTTCAAAATACGGTTACTAAAGTCTTATGATCTTCCAACTAGTTGCTAATAATTCTACCAACTGATATCTAGGGCTTGTGGTATCTATACTCCCTAATATCTATAAACAACCAAACTCAATAATCATGCAATATTATACTGTAATTTAAGAAATTCTGATGAATCCTAGACAGCACGATCGTTCGTCACCTCGAAATAAAAGAGACGAGAATCAATGGTACGGAAAGCAAGGAAGTATAATCGAGAGCAAATTTAGAGTTATCAAGGACGTAGAGAATTTCTAGAAGAGTTTTCAAAGCAGAGTGGATTGAGATTTCTACAGTTTAGTCAAAGTCGCAGGCTCGTATCAGTACAGTTACGTAACCGATACGATATGCTCTGACCTGCATGGGCCACCAAAAAAACTTGTCATGACCCGCACCCGGTTTTCGGACGCGAGCTCGTGAGCAAGCCAGCTACATATCGAACGGACTCCAGCCCGACTCGAATACGTAAACGCTGTCAAGGCTATGGTATACTGCCAAATCATGGCAAACAACTCTAAATCTCAATCCACAATAAGATAATAAACATGAATGAACACTATGGGTCGTGGTCTGCAGCCCACTAGCATATATGTCCGATAAGACTCTAAAGAAAGTAACAAGAGTCTAAACTGAATCAGGAAACATGATAAAGTAAGAAAGTACGAAAGGATAACAAACGTAATAATGATACCTGAATCCCACAAGAATCGCAAACCCTCCGCCATCCAGAACTACGAGCTAACTCCATGCTATCGCTAAACCTGAGGAGATCATCAGGTCCTCAGAGGACATAGCAAGATACATAATATACATGCCAATCTAACAGTTCTATCGTGCCCAAAAAGGATAAACAAGAAAAACGGGAACACGACAAATGACTACGGACACGAACACTGACACGAACACGAACACGAACAATAGAACAACTACGCGTAATGAACTGCCGGATGAACGATAATCATGATGATCAATGGAAGAAACCAAACCCTCGTCCCGAGTGTGGACTCACTGGTCTGAACTAAACACTAACCCTCGTCCTGAGTGTGGACTCTCTGGTTAGTACTAACCCTCGTCCCGAGTGTGGACTCTCTGGTTAGTTCACGGCAAGGCACCCTCGTCCCGAGTGTGGACTCTCTGGTACAAATACTACATCCTCGTCTCATGTGTGGACTCTCTAATGTAAACACTCTCGTCCCGAGTGTGGACTCTCTGGTGCAAGTCAAGTCAAGTCTACACCCTCGTCCCGAGCGTGGACTCTCTGGTGCAATAATCGACATCCTAGTCCCTAGTGTGGACTCACGGATGTAAACAGATCAAGAACAACACCCTCGTCCCGTGTGTGGACTCTCTGGTGCCAAGGAAGCAATATCAAGGATTTAGCAGTTCACTACACGCACTCGTTCTATGACACGACTCAAGCAAGGTACTGACGAGAAACTCCAAATGTGAAACACAAGGCCAAAACATGAACATGGCTATAAACAATAAAAATAACTTCACAGAAAATAACACGAAAAAGTACATATCCATAAATAATCCAAAAGCTAGAAACTGAAATAAAATGCATGTAAATAAAACTGTAGAGGGAGGCAAGGTATACTTGCCTGGAGGTTGCACGCAGATCCAATAACA